>CM034152.1:766174582-766412631 GCA_019776745.2 Taxus chinensis
TATTCCACCTAAATATCTTTATATACGTGGTCTTGTTTCGTCAAGCAACATTTCGGTGGTCTCGTAGGTTACTTGGATCTACTGTGTAGAATTTCTCGTGTGCGCCCGTCTTATCTACATCGGCTTCCTTATCCATCTACATCTCGGATCTGTCCATCACGTATCAATTTCATTTGATTTTTTCAATGGTTTTTGTGTTTAGTTTGGTACATTAACTTGGACAGGTAACAAGCATGAAATTCTTGATCAACATTCTGATCCTATGGATGGTATTAACTACAAGTAACTTCAATAGTTTATGGAAGTATTCCTATCTGATCCTTGGTTTTTTGCCAACCTAAAAAATATTTTAGATTGTTTTCATTTCCTTGTTTTCAATAAATGGAGCTACCCCAATCAAGAAGAGGGACTAAATCCCTCACATTTTTGGTTAGAGTCCACTAATTTTACCACTCAACAAATTATTTCATCAACAGTTCTTAGCGCCCATTGTGGGGCAAATTTGGCATATTTGTACCCAATATTTATTCGAAAAAAATAAAAATTCTTTGCATATTCTAAACAATCACAAAAATATGGAATTTGAAAAGTCTTTTATCTTTATGTCTTCTACTGATAGATATTCCTGGCAATCCACCCGTCTTAATGCTTGAGCTTCTAATCCATAACCAAGAGGATATTCCATTAGACTTTGAAGGATGCAATTTAGCACAATAGATTGAGATTTTTCCATTATGACACTACTACAAGAATTATATATTTTGAAGAAGAACATGCATAAGCCTTTGAATGATCGAGACAAGTTCAAAACTAGCAGAGGATATCCTAGAAGTATCTTGTTTGAATTATGCATTCAAGCTAGCTCACAGAAGGTATGAAATATCTTCAATAGCTAGTGGTGTGTCTGATTCTAACTTTGAAGAACCATTACAATATGATTTCATACTTTATATCAGCTAAATTTGAAGAATAACAGGTTAGAAATACTCCCCAAAATTTTATCATACCATGTATTTTGAGTCCCCTCCTGATGGAGTTGCATTTGAACCTTTGAAATACATCCTTCATAAGAAGAATTTTTTGAAGAATATCTAAAAATAATCGAATTCATTCTTGAAGGAATTATAGAAGAATAACAAGAAGATGAATAAGAAGAAAAATTAATGCCTCATCAATCTCCGCTTCCCTGGGGGGAAAATACACGTCCATTAGCTCTCTCTCTACCTCTTCATGATCTACCTAGAGGGCCACGAAAGAAACATCATCAATTTCCATGGTGATGGGAAGTAGCATTCATATGACCACATCACAACCTTCATCACTTCTTGTGGAGTGCTAGGAGTTGGATATGAATATATATCAGTCTTCCTTTTTGTATAATCTTTACAAGATGCAATAACAGAATAGTTCTAGTACTTTCTAGATAGATCTATAACTAAGTGGAATGATATGAAGACCAAGTTTGAAACTAGATTCAAACCTGTAGAAGATACTCATGCACTTTTGGCTAAATGGTATCAATTTAAGAAAGAACCCTTTGAGCCAATGACGGATTTCATGGAGAAGTTCAATAGAATTCTTTACAAGATACCTTAAGTGGCCCAACCTAATTATGAAAACAAGCTAATATTCTTCACAAATTACTAACTTCATGAGGTGAGTTACATACTAAGAAGAAATCAACCAATGGATTTCAATGAAGTAGAAAATATTGCAATTAAAGTATAAGATGATCTGATTATGTTGGGAAATATAAAAAAGGTCCAAGTAAGGAGAAAATCTAAATCTCAAGCACGATTACCACAAATTCAATAGTTCATAAATTGGCTAATGATGTCTTGTCTCTCAAGAAGTCATTTGATCAAGTTTCCATGAGTAGAGAGGCACCTAACAAGAACTTTCCAAATAGACAAAGGATCGGCCCATTTCCTTAAATACTTTCTCTAGAGGATCCCCATGACAATGAAGCCTATGATACATAGGGTGATGATGAAGATGAGTTTGTTGAAAAATATGATGACGAAGAAGAAGAAAATGGGCTTGAAATTGAAGAAGTTGATGATCTAGACTGGGTACTTCAAGTACTCATCTAGAGATGAAAGTGGAGAAGATGATAAATCAAGTTTATCTTGTATGGTGTTCACTTTTTCCCAATCCAAAAATAAAATTTCTTCTACTGCCACTCCCAAGAAGAAGAAAGATGTAAATTCTCCTGTGTTGACTCTGTCTACCAAAATAATCAAAAAAGGAGTTTGACTTCCACCTTCTATGGACTCTGATAAATAAAACCACACCTTTTAGAAACCAAGAAGATCCCAGCTGATATAAGTAAGTCTCCTAAGTCTACATCTATTGAAGAATATTCTTTTAAGGTTTCTAATATGACTTCCAAAATAGTTAATGCGGTTAGCAAAAATTTTGAGGTTCCCAATAATCCTGCATTAGCTTCTAAGCCTAACTCTACTGCAAAAGTAACCCTTTCTTATAAAGTATCATCTTATTCACTCCCTAAACCTTCCAGAACCTCAGAAACATCAAATACCCCCTCTTTTGATATCATACACCATGTAAAAGGTATAAAGTTCAAATCTTTGAGTCTGAATATTTGCAAACCCAAGAGTTTGATAAAATAGTCTAGTTTATCAAATGTAGTAACCCAAAGCCCAATGTTGACTCACCCTTTTCCAAAGGGTTACTACCAAATCCTATTTACCCTTCTTTTCAAAACATGCTAGCCTTAACTACATCCAAGAGTGAAAAAATTGAACAGTTCTACCTTTCTCTTTTTGTTGGAGGCTACCAAATGAACAGTTATATCATAAACTCAAGTACTTTTGACAATGTGATGGAAATAAAAGTAGATAATTCCCTTGGTCTCAATATAACATAGGATAATATCCAGTGTTATTCTATGTAAACCAAATCATTCCCACTTTTGGGAAGAAGAAAGGATGCATAAGTTACTCTAGTTGACTTTCTTGAGAAGAAAGTCTTATTGACTATATTTGTGGTAGACATTCTAGCTTCCTATGGGAGGTTATCGAGGAGAATATTCTATAGAGATTTGGGAGAATAAAATTAGATGGATTGGTCTTCAGCAAATATTCTAGTGAAAGCAAAAATGAAAAATTTGTTTCCAATGAGAAAAATGAAGTATACAATGCAGAAATCAGAAGATCTTAGGGAGGATATTCTTTATAAAGATAACAAACATGGGAATTACTTCGTAACTTTTGGAAGAGGAGATGATATGCCTTTTATCTCAGAATAATATGAAGAAAAACTATGGACTATGGATTTTAACGAAATCCATTTGAATACAAGCTCTAGAGTTGGTGTGATCATGATTTTTCCATCAAGCAAGTTGTTTACTTTTTCTTTCAAGCTCCAATTTGAAAATACTAATAATACTGTAGAGCATCAAGTGCTTATCTTAAGGATGGACATAGCTGAGTCCATGGGAAGTAAACAATTGAACTTCCTAGGAGATGCAAATGGAATTGTGAAACAATTCTAGAATCAGTACCGAGTGAAGACTTCAAGACTCAAAAATCACAGGAACAGAGTATGGGATTACATCAAATCCTTTAATGCTTTCTCTATTCAATTTGTTCCCCATGAACAAAATGAAAATCTTGATTCTCTTGTTGTATCATCTTCTCTTATGATACCAAACCCTTATTTTGATAAATAGAAATATTTCATTGAGATGATATACATGCTAAGTGTGTCCAATAATGAAAACCATTGGCATGTATTCAATGATGAGAAACACATCCTCTCATTCCTCAAGCAGCAAGATAGTTTTAACAACTTGTTCTTTGAAGGAAGTACTTCTTCATCCTGAGAATCAAATATGAGAGAAGACATAGGTGAAGTTGAAGAGGTTGATTCTGATGGATTGGTTGTGTTAAAAGCTAATAAGATTCCTAAGGGCCTTGTCTCACTTTAAGAATTGTTTTGTAGGCATGATAGATATGTGAAATATAAATCTATGGAGTATCCTAAGAGTACTGCTGATTTTGAGAAAGTAAACACTGGGACATAAAAACAACCTCTGTTTGTGAATATAGGATAATGTTGCTCACCAAAGGAAAAGAGAAGTTTTATTTCATTTTTGAAGAATTATTCATATGTATTGGAATATTCTTATAATGAACTAAAATATTTTAAACTGAAAGAGATTCAAAACTTAATACCACTCAAGCCTTAAGTAAATCCATTCTAGCATAAACAAATACAATATAATCAAAATATTTGTAGAACAATTCAAGAGGAAGTGTTGAAAATTATAAATGCGAGGATCATTTTTCCAATCCATCACTCTCCACGGGTTGTAAATATCATCATTTTCCAAAAGAAAAGTGGGGAAATAAAGATTTTCTAAATTTCTGGAATTTGAACTAAGCTTCTCGTAAGGAAAATTATCCACTTCCTATCATGGGTCATATTTTACTAGCAGACATAGGTTCAAAAATGATTTCCATGCTAGATGGATTCTCTAGCTACAGTTAAATTGTATTTTCTCAAGAATATAAATATAGTACTATTTTAAAACTCTATGGGGAACCTTTTCCTACAGGAGGATGCCTTTTGGTCTTATGAACAAAGGAAAAGTTGCAAAAGCTACAAAAATGGGGTAAGAACGCTTAAGAAACCCCAAAGCTTTAAACAAAAAAATTAATGGACCATCATGATAAGAAATAAGCAAGGATTAATTATTTTGCATGCATTAATCTTGAAGTAATAAAGATCCTAAACAATCAATATGTGAATATGAGAATGGGAACTCACCATTAATGGCTACAAAACCATATGGTTCTTCCCATTTACTCAAATATTGAGTGTGTAATGAAATAGCAAATAAAATAGCTTAATAAACAAATGAAAAAAAAATCTTAATCCTAAACAAAATACTATAGTTTATGCTAGAAAGGAGGAAGTGTTCTTAGAAATGGTCCAGGGGTACTGGGATATTTATAGTTTTCTAACTCAAGAAGTGGAAGAATTTTGGTGCATGTGGGACAAATGAATATGCCAAAAATCACTTTATGGATTTAGAAGAGGTTAAACATGCCTTGGGCTAGTTAAGCTAGCTTTAGGATAATTAATCCTAATTAGTGAGTAATTATGAGCCTGAGAGGGTTGTGGGGGATCTACTCAATCCAATGAAATGGACTAATAGTCTAAGAAACTAGTAGAAGTTTTTTAGAAGGATTTTAGAAGAGGTTTTTTCTAATAAAAGACTATATTAGCCTAATTAGTTGGTTACAAGAAGAATACAACGAAAAGGATTTCCTAAAGGAGAGTTAGATAGGCCTAATTTACAAGGTGTTGTCAATTTGAGAGGAGGATAGTTAGTCTAATATTAAGATTAATAGTGCTTTGATCAAACTACAGGTGTCTAAATTTTCCCCTCTTTGAAGTGACATAAGCTACACCACTTCAAATAAAGTAGACAAACATAAATGACTACAAATTGTTTTTGAAGGAGTGGAGGAAAAATCAGTAGGGTGAAGGATTCCTTCTCGAGTGTCGATAGGGAGATGAAAGAGGTAAAACGATGATAAAAAATAAAATATAAGAATGAGGAGGCATATGATGATGTTATGGGAAAATAGAAGAGTAAGGAAGATTAAAAAAATAACGAGGAGATATTGAGCTATCAACAATTTTACATTACATAAGACAATATTGATTTCATCAAATTGCTAAGAATCTTCATCATCAGTCCTTATTAAAAATATAAGCATGTGAAAAATGCGTAAAATGACATGAAAATCCAAGATACAAACAAATGTCCATTTATGAAACTTCCAACTCTATGCAACATACAAAATGGAATGCAATACGAGAAGTAAACAAGTTGATATAATAGGGAAATAAGTACAAACACACACACTCAAACCAATAACATTTAAGATAGTTTTACAAATATTTTTTTGAGTTGTAGTCCCAAAATTTTGTGATAAAAAACAAGGGTTGAAAATGATGCCCCAAGAAAATTGTAGAAGTAAGGAGTAGAATGGCAGACACTTGGGTCCTATGAAAAAGTAGTGTTCACTATGAAACATTACCAGGAAACTTCTTGTGCTCTAGAGTACAAAAAAAGTAGTATCAGAGATTTTGTAAATGATTGTAGATTTAGATGATCCACAAGTCATTCTATAAAAATATGTGAAAACACCAGCAAGATACAAGATGAGTGTTATATGAGAAACACATATTTCAGCTGCGTATGATCTGTTAGTCAATTTTTAAATTTTTAGAATTTTATTTTTGGATTGTTTTGAATGATTTTATGATTTTTGTAATTTTTAACATTTTTTATCAATCACAGAAATTTAGAACATGGAAGATCACCTAAAAGCATGCAAAATGTCTTAGGGTGAAGAAATAGGTGTCGGGTAGCAAAAATGTGCCCAGATGAGAAAAAATGGGTTAAAATTTATTATTGAATAAGAATAATCATCACGATGGTGAATAGATGAAATAAGAATGAAAGAATCATCTGACAATAATAAAAATTCCCTAGGGAGAAGAAATGAGCTCTAGGTGGTAAATAAGATCTCAGCGTAGTGAAAACTTAGTTTAAAATAATTATCATGACAGGTAAAAGAAGGGGTTAGAATGACCATGGTGGTCGAATTACACATTTTGGCCATTGTGGAGGGTGATAGGTCATCGTGATAGGTTAAAATAACCCTATATACCTCTCCCGGGAGGGGTAAATCATCACATTCAGTTCATTTGTTACGGAGCTCTTACGAATTTTCACCACAAGTGATTTGTGAGCTATGCGAGAGATGGTGAGAGTTCAAAAGTAGATCAAATGCATAAAACAGATCCGGAGTACCTTTGGGATGATACCGATGGACCCTACATGAGTTCCCTATCCCTTCTGGTAAAATTTTGTATTTAATGTTATTTATTAGCATGTTTAGGGTAGAATTAACATGTGTACATGCCTTAGAGGCTCGTACGCATCGGGAAAGTGAGTATGCATATGTGTATGCGTTGAAAATATGATTATCCACACACATACACATTGTAAGGGACATTTATGTGTCAGGTGGAGAAATGTGGACATGTGCACACACACATGTGAAAATACACGTGTAGGCGTCATATTAGACGCGTATGCACTGGGGGAGGGTTAGACTAGGTGGGAAAAATGGTTAGGGGCATACGCGTTGAGATGGGAACGTATGTACGAGCAGGGGCATGTAGATTCCCTAGGGACGTATGTGTTAGGATAGGCGTGTAGGCATCTATAGGGGCACGTATGTGCTAGAAGAAAGACTTATCTAATTTTGTTAGAAAAATAGGATAAGTATAGAAGGATATGGTGTAGAATTTTGTAGAATAAAGTTTAAAGTATCACTTAGAAGAATAAAATAGAATAAGGTAGATAAAATTAAATCCTAACAAGTGTATTGTCATTTTGGCAGTTATGATTGCAAGTCCTTCATACTAGAGAGCGATACGAGTGCTTGGATGCTATAGCAGCGGATTTCTAGGAGGAGGAAAATGAGCTTTTGGGAATCCTATTTTATGTTACTCAATTAGATCACATGCCCAGTATGCCACAGATTACTCTAGATCATTTCCTCCTCATAGCCTTAGCTGAGAGGTGGCATAGTGTGAGTCAGTGTTTCTAGATCCTGACCAAGGAGATCACTATCACACTGGATGATGTATGGAGGATTTTGCATGTTCCTATCTAGGGTTAGTTGATCACGTGTATGAGTCACCAAACTGATATTATATATTTTCTATTTTATCTATTCATAGTGGAGGATATACCGCGTTGAGGTATGGCCGTTAGATTTTCTTTGTCTATAGCATACATGGTGTTAGATCGGGTGGAGGTTTACGTAATGGCCTTTGTCAGTGGCATTATACTTATTGATAATACCGACGCTACATTTTTCAGTCAATTGAAATTAGTGAATTGTTCATTAGGAGCCCTCTTGATTTTTTTTAGTTGTTCCAATAAAGATAGGTTATCCTCCTTTTCTCCAAATTGATTGTGAAGAGTTGTGCATAGATGGTCCCAATTTTGGATGGAGCCTGTTGTTAGACTTCTGAACCATCGCAAGGCTTTGCTCTTAAATGAAGAGGCTAATAATTTGACTATTATGTCCATCTCAATGATTTCATGAATAGCACAGACATTTGCAATGTCTTGAATGTGGTCACTTAGAGTTGTTTGGTTTTCTCCAGTGAAATATGGAATGTTCTTCAATGCTGCAATTAGAACTAGATTTTGTGCATTCAGAGCAAGTGGGCTGCTTCTAGTAAAGTTGACATAAGGATTTCGCAGAGTACCATTTTGATTGGTCTAAGAACCCTTATTCATTGAATGAAAGGCCTACCATGTGGACGTGTTGACAAAGTTCTATTTGGTCGAGATGGAGACCTTTGAGATCTTCTTCCTCTCCTTGTTATTTATGGGGATAAATGCAGATAGACAAACAATCCTTCTTCTCTAGTTCTTGATCTAGTTTGAATTCTTCTCATGAATCTGCCAATCCTAGGCTACTAAAACCAATGGACTCTACCTCTTTTGGAGTTGTCAGATGTGCAATTTCAAATCTCCTTACAAGATAAAAACTTACAACAAGTGCACATCAATCTTGTTGCAATAAAAATGGAGACCTCTTGGTCCCATCAGGTGTGCCTAAACTATTGGTGAAAAATCACAACACCCCTTGGTGTCTACAACTCAATGTTTGAGACTCTCAGTGTGATTACATAACATGGAACTTCTCTCAAAGTGTGGGACTTTGAAATAGAGGGAGCTCTCTGGATGAAGGTCGGTTCCTATTCCTCTATTTAGGTGCACACAAATAAATTGTAGAGGATCTACTCTAAAACCTACTCTATCTTGCCAAGGAGATAAGGCTGAGAAGATGTGAGAAAATAAACCTAATATAATAGAGGTGATACAACGAGGAATGATGAACACTTAATTTACAATAAACACAAACCATTAAAAATGCAATACAATATCCATACACAGATAACTAGAATTGCAATGAGAGATCAGGTAGATGCAATGACCATAAGAGAGGGTTGAAATCATCCAAAGACTTATTTTATTTCTCCAAGAATTTGATACAGTTCATTATAATGGCCAAGAGGCAAGATTACTTTACAACTTGAATGGGAGGTTTGAAAACTCCACAAATTATCTTGCAGACAAGTGAAGAAGGGAGGGTGCAAAACAAGAACATCCAACCCTTTACAATGAGATAAGCTCTCACTTTTATAGATCCAATGAAGAGAGAAGAGGAAAAGGAGGCAAGAAATCTCATTGGAAGCTCCATAACCAACCATTAATGCTCCTACAAATCCACCTATAATCTGTCCATTCTAGTTCCCCATTTTTGTTTGTCATGTTGAAGAAGGAAGAATGACCGACCATAATCAGAAATCCTGGTAGTGGATACAATCAAATCCTGTATAAATGGGGGAGAAAATGTTTTCAATATTTTCACCCACTAAATCCTGGTGAAAATAATAGTTTATGTTTCCATGGCATAGTGGAGGTCAAGACCTTTCAAATGGTACCAAATTTGTTATATTTCAAGCACCCAGTTAAAATACATGGCCGTCTGTAGATTTTTACATCGAGACTATGTAAAAATGGTGAAAATGCAATTTTGCAAAAATGGATCCGTGGGCCCGAAATTCACTTGGTGCCTTTTACAAAAGTTGGAAAATTTCCAAAGTTTCCCCTGATGACCCTCAGGCCCAAAATCCACTTTGGGAAAAATTTCCTACATGGGCCTTGTTATGCAAAATTCACCCCTCAAGGTGAATTTTGATAACATGCATCAAATTCTTCAGTCCCGAGCAAGTAGATTGATTCAAGCCCTGAAATCATGTTTTTGGGGCCCCTTCAGCTTCCCTCTAACTCTCCCATCCAAAAAAATAAATCCTAAGTTAGAAAAAATTGAAAAAATGCAAAAAATAAGGTCGCAAGATTGTTTTAGAGCATTATGGGTTTGAAGGGTGTGGATCGTACCAGTGCGGGTCGTACCGAGGTTCGTCGCACCAAGTTTGGAGCCGAAATACAAAGAAAATCAGCTAAGTCAGAAATTTTTGTCCCAAGTGGTCCACAGGAAAGTTGGGACGTAAGGACGCGTGGGACACCAATCAGCCAATTTGCCGCAAGTCAGTCAATTGTGGGCAGTGCGAAGATTTTCGTCTGGGACGGTCGAGACAAAAGTACGAGCGGGAGGCGCGGGACGTACAAAGGTGAAAAGACCGCAAAAGGGGACAAGGAAGCCTAAATCATCTGATGCCAAAGAATGTGTCTGGGACAGCCGGAACACGCGGACCTGATTTTTCCGCAGTATCCACAACTCAAAGGAAAAGTCAATGTTTGACTTCCCAAAACTTCAAACGGCCATAACTTTTGACTCCGAGCTCCGATTTTCACAAAATTTGACTTTCTGGAACAAGCAAAACGTCCTCTACACTAAAAATGATGGTATATATATTTAAATAAAATAAAAATATTCATCTCAAGTTAATTAATGCTTTTTCCCGTCAAATGACAGAAAACGCCTACCAAACCCAAAATAGCTGCCCGCACTCAAAAGGCCATAACTTTTGCATTTCTCAACGAAATTGCACAAAATAGGTACCGTTGGAATTTTGGCTCCAAGATTAACACGTAGAAATCAAGAAATTCTAGATTTGATGAGAAATCAGTGGGGTTTTTTTCATAAAACGTGGCTGGGTTCATAACAGTGTTTTATTTGGTAGTTGGGAGTGCAATTAAGAGGGCATGGTCATCATTCTTTCTCTATTGCAGCACCTGGGACAGTATGGTGAGCCTTTTTCAAGTAACACACAATGATTTCACTCCATTTAATGCCTCTTACAAGTGGTTGAAGGAAAGATTTTAGGATTTCCATTTTCCCCTTCTCTCTCTCTTCTCATTTTCCTATAAATTAGAGTGTTGGGCTCATTGTAAAGGGGGTAGTTTTGTAGCAAAAGATCTACCACAATTTCTTTAAGAATCCAATTTGTTACAAGCCCTTCCTGTGGACTCCTTGCATGGTGATCCAGGCCCTTATCTTGTAACTGATTGAACTGTGCATATCAGGAAGTAATAAAATATAAGTTTGTGGATGCATCTTCCCTTGTTGTGTTTTCTTGCATTGTTCTTTCCCCTTCTACCTTGATTACAAGAATATTGTGTCTATTTTTTTGTTCTTGTAGGGATCCATTATCATTGTGTATGTTTAAAATGTTGTTGTGAATGCATTTTGTTAGATTGTGGAGAACTGTCATCACCCCTTCTAGTGTGCACTTTACTTCTGTATCTCACCCATTGGAAGACTGCTCTCACACCCTCCTTTTTTGGTGTATTACCACTTTAGTGTAGGATTTCATTTTATTCATTCTCTCTCCTTGGTCCCTTGGAAAGTTAGATTAGAATAGTTATTTTACCCTGCATTAGAGTAGATTGTGGCAGGTAGTTTAGGAGCAAGAACCAGCTTTCTCTGGATGTCTATCTCAAGTAGCAAGTCCCACAACTTGGAGATAGTACCCATGTTATCCAATCACACCATGATTTCAAGTATATGCACTTGTATAAACATAGGGGTGATGTGATTCGGTGATAATAGGCCCCAAATTGAAATTGCACCTTTTGCAAAGTTAGAAAATTTCTAAAGTTTCCCCTGACGGCCCGTAGGCCCGAAATCCACTTTGAAAAATTTACTCTGTTCCTTTTGCAAAGTTAGAAAAATTTCTAAAGTTTCCCCTGACGGCCCGTAGTTCACTTGGCTAAATTTTCCTTCACGGCCCCACAACTATAATTTTCCACTTGGTGAAAAGTTTTTCCCAGGTCCGCCAACCCTCCTTTGGCAAAAATCCTTAAAAACTCCAGTCGGTCCGCTTTTGGGCAAATTTTCCTCCCAAGGCCCATCGGCCCATAACTTGCAAAATATGAAGAGTTAGAAGGACTTCTTTATATTTTTGGAAACGGGATGAAATTTCTAACCTGATGAAGATTTTTTTGGGGAATCTTAAGTGCTTAGAATATCTAAAAAATTGGATTGAAGCACTAAAGGAGGAAAAATGGGTGCAGTTAACCAAATATAAGCATGAGCTTATTTTCGATAACAATTTTAGCGACTCATAGGGGGACATCTACCTGCTAGATGAAAATATCAGTGGCCTTAAAACATCCATTAGGCATGGAGTCTACCTAGTAATTTCAAATCTGATCTGGAACTACCTTTTGCTGCATGCACTCTCATATTTGCAAGAAAATCTTGGATCCAAGATTTGTGAGAGTAGCAAACTACCTCGAACCTGGAAGCTTCTTCCCATTTGGTTTTCTGCAAATCTGATCTGTTGAAGTGCAATAAAAACCTCCAAACCTACTCCAAAATGGATATCCATGCAGATTTAATTTCTTGTGGTTACAAGTCTCTTCCATGAGTGAGATGGACTATATACAAGCATAACCATAAGCAATAGAGCATGTGCACTAGTACTTAGGGAATTGAAACCTAAAAAAAAACAAGACTATGTGCATACACACTTAGAGAAATTGGAAATCCTAGACTAATATGTTTAAAGGTGAGAAATTTTCCTTTTAGTAGCAGTGTTTGAGGTAGATCCCATTAACTGGAATCTGTAATTCTTCCTCATCCAATGTAGACAATTGGAAGGCATTGCTACTTTTACATCTTGTGACCATGTAGGGACAACTCCAAATGGCATCAAACTTGGAATGCTTGTCTGGCTTTGCACCATCAGCATCCCACTTTAGAACTAAGTCCCCCTCATGAAAGGTCCTTGTTCTTGCTTTCTTATCAAACCATTTTTTGGATAAGGCCTGATCATTTTCCATAGTTTCACTGCATGTTATCTTATTTCTTCTAGTTCCATTAACTCTTCATGCCTAATTTCAATGGGTTCAAACTCAGAAAACTGTAGCTACTTCATGAGTGCCAATGTGGGAAGCTCTAATGATATAGGAAACACTACCTCTTTCCCATAGACTAGCTTGTAGGGAGAACTATGTGTAGATCTCTTAGGTGTGATCCTATCAGCCCATAGAGTTGATTCAAACTTTGTATTCCAAGTCCTCTGATTTTCATAAAGAGTCCTTCTGATAATTCTTAGTAGGTTCTTATTTGTGGACTCTACTTGGCCATTATCTTGAGGGTAATAGTTTGATTAATTGTTTAGGTATACACCATTATTGACAACCCATTCAGTGATCTTTGTACCAAGGAATGCCAATGTATTATCTTATATGATAGTGGTAGGGAATCCAAACCTAGTGATTATCCCTTCATTGAAACCCAAGATATTAGATTCATTTACCTCCTTGAGTGCCACTGCTTCAGTCCACTTGGTGAAATAGTCAGTCGTTGTAAGTATCCACTTGTGGCCTTGACTTGAATTTGGATTGAAGACCCCAATGAAGTCCAATCCCCATTGTATGAATGACTGGTTAACTGAAATTGGGTGTAATGGAATTGCTGCTATTCTTTCCTTGCATGTGAAGAATGCACACTTTTTGCATTTTTTGATCCATGAGTAGCAATCACTAAACACCGTAGGCCAATAATAACTAGCCTTCGTGATTTTGAGAGTTGTTACTCGAGGGACAAAATGGCCTCCGGATTCTTCATCGTGAAACTCCTGTAAGACATTCTCAATTTGGGTTGTCCCAATGCACCTTAATAGGATGCCATTGATGTCCCTTTTGAAAAAAATGCCATCAACCAGCGCATACGGGCTAGCTTGTAGTATAAAGTACCTTCTTTTTGTTCTGCTCATTTTTGGAGGGCATGAACCTATTTGGATAAAATGCATCATATTTTGTGTCCAACATGGAATGGGCGTATTGCTAGCTAGGTGCTCTTGATCATTTTGTAGTAGTAGGATAGCCTCTTCTTCATCTGTTGACCTAGTGTATTGCTTGGAAGTGAGTTTCTCACACAAAACCTTGCCACAAACCAACTTGGTCACTTTGATTTCACTATCATACTCCATCACACAAGTGATACATCCTGAACTCTTTTCTCATTCAAATCCTTGTTTAGATGAAATTCCTTGACACCAGCATGAGACACTAACAATTGGATCTTGTTTTTCGAGACCAAGTGTCTGAACTTCTTCAAACTCCTAATGATAGAAAGGACATTCTTTTTAATGAAATAATACTTTACCTCATAATCCTCAAAAATCTAACTGAAGAATGCTATGGAATGCTCTGAACCTTCCTTGTTATGTTGAACCAAGATAGCTGAGATTGTGTCTGACCCTCCAAAAGCATACAACATGAATTCCTTTGAAAATTCTAGGTTAATAAGAATTGGGGCTTGTGATATTTCTTACTTGATGGATTCAAAAATCTCTTTACCTTCTACTTTTCATTTGAATGCAAGACTCTTCTTCAATATCATTATCAAAGGCTTCACAAGAGTGGCAAAATCAGGCACAAATCTGCGAACACATTTTATTCTTCCCAAGAAGCTTTGGAGATAATTTTTGTGTTGTGGCAGTGGAAGTGCTTGGATGGCTTCAACTCTTTCAGGATCAATTCTTAACCCTTCTCTTCATGTGCCAAGAATACACACTTCTTTGGATTCAATGATACCGCAAACCTTCTACATATTTGGAATAATTGCATAAGGTGAAAGAGGTGGTTTGTTGCATTCTTTGAGAAGACAATGATATCATCTAGATACACCAGCACTATCTTATTGATTAAGCCTTTGAATTCCAAATCCATAGCTCACTGAAATGATTCTCCAACATTTGACAGTCCAAATGGCATCTTCTTGTAAGCATATGTACCCCATTTGGTGGTGAAGGTTGTCTTGAACTGATCTTCTTCTTTCACCTTTATCTGATTATATCCTAAGTATCCATCTAGTAATGAAAACCTTTTAGAACCAGCTATAACCTGTAAGATTTACTCCATTGATGGAAGTGGATAATGATCCTTGAGTGATGCTCTATTTATATCACGAAAGTCTACACACAATCTTATTTCTCCATTTCTTTTCCTCATGGGAACCAAGTTTGAAACCCAACTTGAATTCTTGATAGGGAAGATGATGCTAGCCTCAATATGCTTATTGAACTCCTTCCGCATGAGAGGCTCAATGTGAGGATTCACTGGCCTTTGTTTCTGCCTGATAGGCTCGGATTCAGGATTTAATTCAATTGTATGCTCAGCCAATCTTGGGTTGAAAAATCTTAAATCCTTATAAGTCCATGCAATGACATCTGGGATTTCTTGACCAAGTTAAACAAATTCAAATTTCTCTTGTGGAGTACTTACTTTTCCAATCTGTAATGTTTTACTTTCATCTACTGAAATGGGCTCGAATCTTCACCCTTTACTTGAATGTTTTCCTTTTCCTTCCTGAACTAATAATTTGGGTTGAAGATTGACTCCAAGGTCACAAGAATGTTTAGTAATTTGTTGGTTCTCAACTACACCACTTGGTCACCATACTGTTGTTCCAACTTGTCTTGGTTTCTAGAGGAGAACTCAGCTTCTTCTTATAGAAAATTTATAATTTTGTGGTCATTCTCAAATAATTTCCAACTTATATTGTTATCTGGGATAGCTGGCCTTACAACCACCTTGATATGAGGCTGAGATTTCTCACTTTTGATACTTTATACCACATCAAATGTTACCCCAATTGCTTCCAATATGTCTACTACTTCATTCTTCTTTATTGGAATGGAATTGATGCTAAAAGCTTCAAAATCTTCAATGAGATCCCATACCCTATTTTTGTAGTTCTTCAACAGATCATTCCTTGTAGCATGGTGTCCTTTGAATTGGTTCACAATCAATTCACTATCACCAAATACTTGAAAATTATTAATGTCTCTCTTTCTTTTCCAATGTAATCCATGGATTAAGGCTTCATACTCAGCTATGTTGTTTGAGCAAGAAAACTGGAAATGGAAAGATGGGTAATATTTTATGCCTTGAGGTGAAACAAGCATAGCTGCTCCTCCTATAGCTTGTCTACTTCTTGAGACATCAAATAATAACTTCCATACCTCATTATCATCCTTGTGGTATGGCTTAGTGATACTAGGGAGAGGATGATTATCTTCATGCAAACAATAAACTCCTAGCTCAGATTCCTCCATTTCTTTATAAGGGTCAAAAGCATGTATTTTGTTTTCCTATTCATCAAGAGTCAAGTCTAGAATACATCCAACTATGGTATCTTCTTCATGAGTTCTTAGAATATCCTCTTGATCAAATGTTGAACAATTTGCATTGATTGGACTCTGTGTATAACACCCAATATGGAAATTTGCAATATGGAAGTTTGCATTGATTGGGTTGAGTTTGAGGTTGTTAGGCTAATAGGCTCAATATGGTGACCTTAGAGAAAAATATTCCCCAAGGGGTAATGAAATCATCCTTGTGTTGATCTACCTATATGATCATGATTTGGTTATAACCTGAAAATCCATCCATTAAGGATAAAATTTCATAACCGGCAGTCAAATAAAAGATCAATTCGATGTTTGGAAAAGGGAATTCATCTTTGGGACATGCTTTATTAATGTTTTAGAAGTTTGTGCATATTCTGATAGTGACCGAATTATTTGGAATTGGGAATATATTTGATATCCAATCCGAATAGTCGATGGGTTTGATCAAATCCATTGTTAAGAGTTTTTCTAGTTCTTCTTTAACAAGTAGTACAATCTTTGGATTCATATTTCTTTTCTTCTTCTTGATGGGTTTAGCATCCAGATGCACAAATAGGTTTTTCATGACCAATTCTGGGTCCAAATTGGGCATATCTACGTATGACAACACAAATATATCTACATATTCTCGTAACAATTCCATGAAAAATTTTGTGCTAATGTCGAGAGTGAATCTCCCAAATTCATCATTTTAGGCTCTTCTTTTTGAACCAATGTTAACACTAATGCTTTCTTCAATGAGCATCTTAGATGCATCTTCCATCCATGTAGGATTAGGGGTAAGAGTAAGATAAACCTATATAGGTGTCTCATCATCTTTGACTGTGTACACAACTTTTTCCATATTTTCTTCAGTTTGTTTGTCCACTAGTTCCTCAAAGAGGTTTTCACTATCAGACTTATGATTTTTTTTCCCGTAAGGCTTGTTAGAAGTACTCTTTCCCTTACTTACCACCTTTTTATTCAAGCATCCATACATCTCTTCTTCTTCCTCAAAGAATGTGCATGTATCCAGTTTGATAGAGAAACCTTTCTTGTGATCCCCGCCTAGAATAGTATCCTTGATTCCCATGAATTATGTAAATGTATCATCATTCTTAAAGAAATCATTGGGCACATGAATTTATTGATCTCAATCTATAAGTTCATAATATACTAGGGTAACATAACAATTGTCTTGGGGATCAAATCCAAATAAGGTGAAGATAGCTCAGTTTTGAAATAGGTTTGTGGAGGAAATGTCCTCACATAGGCTACACTGGGAATCTACATCACTATTTAAATGAGATGAGCCATCCTCATGTTCAGAAGAGGTAGCATCTATCTTGGAAGGTGGATCATCACGAGGCTTGATACTAAGGCCATGTTTGTTTGATTTAAATCGAGGAATATGAACGGGTTCTAACCTTCATTGTGTTTTTATACCACATCCAAAACCATTATAGCCCATGACATACATCATGTTGTGGCCTTTGACATATTGCGTAACTTGATGACATGATGCCATAGTGCCTTCATGTATCAATTTGGTGGGTGTTTCTAACATCTTCTTTGTAAATAAGAGACCACTAGGAATAAACCTCTCAAGTGGTTCAGAGCATCTATCCCGAGTGCTCTTGAACTAAAAGTATGGTTTACCACATCTCTTGGGTGAAACGTAGAGATGTGATATTAATAAGGCCTTCTGAAGAGTGAATTACTCACTTGGGCCATACTTTCTAGATGTTTCCTCCCATGATGTGAAGGGATTGATCAACGTAAAACAATTTTGATTATAGGGAGTAAGTGTATCTGCATCTATGTGTTCTCTCATCGATTTTTTTTATAATGGGACAACAATATCTACTGAAGAAGACTCATATGTTGCATGAGAAAAATTATGTAGCGTTCTATAATGCGTGAATGGTTTTGGATAACCTGGAATGGTTATTATCTATCCCCATGGAAAAATTTGATTCATTGATGAAAGGTAGAGGGAATGATCTAGATGACATGAATCCATGGGTGTCTAAGGAGCATGTTGTAGGAAAAATCCAAGTCAAGGACATGGAATTTCGTATCATAATATGTTGGTCCTACTTCCATTGGAGATACTATAGTTCATGTTGATTCCTGCTCCTCACTATCATAGGTCGTGAATCGTGATGGTAATAGTGTTAGCACCCAGATCTACTTCTAAATTGCCTAGCTACTTAACCAGCTTCAATGTGCAAATATTTAGACCAGACCCACCTTCCATAAGCACTCTTTTGATTTTTCAATGAGTAACAATAACCTCTATGTATAATGTTAAGTTATGCTTAGGATTATTACGTAGGATTTTATTTCGATCAAAGGTGATATGATCATTGGAATCAAGGTTTGCAACCATTAGTTAAAGGTGTGCTTGATCGAATTCTGTGGAGACCCCTGTACTTAGAAGCATTTTATATATTATTTTATTATGAGTAGTGGAAATCTTGAGTAGATATAGTATTGAAATTATAGCTAAGGGTTTCTCCAATTTTTCTATCAAGTTGTATAGGCCTTCTTGAGGAAAAGGTAGAGGATCTGGTATGACCAATTGAGCACGTCATGTGACTACAGCAAAATTTTCTCCTAAGATCATAATGGTGTTCATGTGTTCATCAGATGAATAGATATAACTTATAAGGGAGTCAAATGGATTATCGTTTGTTGGGTGGGTGTAGGTAGTTGTTCTATAGGCATTAGAGGCTTGTCCGTGATCTGGCTTCCTTTTATTTTTATAAACATACCCTGTCCAAAGTCTGATGGTGAATGTACTGCAATCTTACATTCTTTGATTAGGTCTTGTATTAAATGTCACAACCTTAGGCATCTATCAATATTGTGTCCTTTGAGAAGATGAAAATCATAGTATTTATGATCCTAAAACCAACCTCACTTAGGTGCATCATCTGGGTATGGTACCATCATAGTTGGGTATTGCATCATGTTTACAGTATCTAATTATTTAAGTATAGAGGATAATGATTGAATTAGAGGTGTAAACGTATGTTTTGTAGGCTCCTTTGCGTGAGGTCCTTGTGAGAACTTTAAAACTGGACCACTCTATACAGCCTTGACTCTCTTGGAGTATGTGATGTCATCGTCAATGACATGCTTATTATCATTAAATTACTTTGGTTTGTCCACGGGTTTTGGCTCATGTTTTTCCTTTAAAATGGTTTTGAGAATCGCGTTTACAATGAGAGACTTTTCGATCTGATTGCCTTTGTCTAGAACTTCTTCAAAGTTAGTTTTGTAGTGTATCTGTAAATGGAAGGCTATTAATGGGTTCAAATTGGGAAAGAATATACTTACCATTTGTTTTTCTAGAAGGGAAAAAGGGAAATGACTTGTCAATCCACACCATCGTTGTAAGAATACTTTGAAGGTTTCATTTGGTTTTTGTTTAGCATTTCAAAGTTTGTTCATGGTAATTTCATTCTCCATGTTGAAAGAGAAGTGTCACATAATTTTTTTGGATAGTGCAGGCTATGTCATTATTTATCCTTTAGGTATAATAAAAAACCATTCCAATGCATGTGCTCCTAGGCTACGAGGAAATAGTTGTATTAAAAAGTTATCGTTGTAACCAATTTCCTGGCAAGCCATGTAGAAGTCTTTGATGTGATTACAAGGATCACCTTTTCTCTTGTATTTGTAAAATGTAGGGATGTTAAATTGTTTTGGGAATGGTTTTCGTAACATTTCTTTATCTGTTATGTACCTTTGGATATGATAATATAATATATATGGGTTGATGGAGATGCCGACATGTGGCACACATCCCCTTAGTTATATGTATGGATTCACATGGGATATGATAATATAATGTATATGGGTTGATGGAGATGCTGACATGTGGCACACATCCCCTTAGTTATATGGGCTCACATAGGAATTAATTATATTGGGTAATGGGTAAGCCTACATTGGGATTAGGTGTTACCCATCCTATTTAAAGGATGTGAGTATCATTATGAAGGGGTAAGGTATGCATGAGTTGATTCTTTTACTTGGTAGAGGTATATTGGAGGTGTCCCCCTCGAAGTGGATTCCCATCTTGGGAGATTGTGGAGTTACTCCTTCCTTAAGGAGCATTGTATGGTGTCGCCCTACCTTAAGGGTATTATTATGCATATTTGGGCATCTTGGACCCCTATATATCTGGTGTTGTGTTATACTATATAAATTATAGATTTATTGTATGCAAATTTCTTATCAAGTGGTATCAGAGCAGTGATCTGGGTAATTTGTGGGATGAAACCCTAATGTTTGTGATTCGTCTATATCTGGAGATCAGCATGGAATTTTTCAGATTTTTTTTTTTGGGAAGTGGATACATAGTTCAAGTGATCTTCCCTCCAAATTTCAGATTTTTTGGATCTGTTTTGCGAATGTTGTGTTTGTTTTAGGGTTAAAACCCTAATTCTACGGTTTCATCTATATCTTCTGAATACTGACGAATTAGGAATTTTTTTTTTTTGAGTTGATGGAAATATTTTAAAATGTTATAACACTGAAATTTCATATTTTTTGGATATATTTTGTCATAGTTATGTCAGTTTTATTTTGTTTCACTATTTTGCTCCATAGGCCGCAATTTGAGGAATTTTCCTAAATTTCTTACTTTTTCGGAAAGCTCTCAAAATTTTAGTAGGGGTTACTTCTTTGTGGTTTCATATTTTAGGCTTAGTTATTAACGAAATCATCAGGTAAAATATTTTTCAAAGGAGTAAGTTTGTGAAACCCTAATTTTTATGCATCTTGGATATACCAATTTTCTATGGTAATGGGGAAATTGATTCAAAAAAAATGGTGGCTAAAATTTAAACAAATGTATTTTGAAGAATTTTTAGTATGGGTTAGTTTTTATCTTCATCTTGGTGGGAAAGCACGACATTGGTATTTCTTATTTGGATATAGATCTATTGGATTTGGATTGGGAGGAAATGGAGGATATTTTCTTAGCTCGATGGGAAACAAAAAAGAAACACAATTTTGTTAAAGAAGAAGAAGAAAATGTTGATGGTGCAAAAGAAGAAAAGGTTGATGATGAATTTACTACACATGATAGTGCATCTCCAAGGAAGGAAGCTTCAATATTTCAGTTTGAAGGGTGCATTCAAAGAAAAAAGGTAATTGTTTCCATAAACCATAGCAACAAATATAACCTCATCAATATGGATGTAGCTCAAAATCTACATGTGCAAACAAAGCATATCAAGTAATCTCAAATGGATGGTTAGCATATTCAAGTTTTTGAATATTTAAATCTTTCTATGGATAAATATGTTTCACATTCATATTTTTATGCCTTACATATGGATGGTATGGATATTATTCTCAGATATCCTTGGTTAGAGACACTGGGAACAATTAATATTAATGTGCAAAAGAAATTCTTGAAATTATGGTATAAGAGAAAGAAAAATTACATTGCAAGATATCACACTTAGCAAGGAAAAAATTAATGTAAAATTGTATCATGAAGATGAATTTGAAGATGGTGAAGAAGGGAATAAGGATGAATCAGAAGGAGATGATGAAGAACATGATGAAAAATTAAAAAATAGTTTCCCTACCCAAGAGAAAAAGGAAATAACAAACAAGTTGGAAGAGGAAAAGAAAGTGGAGGAAAAGATTGATAAGGTTGAGCATACTAAGGTTGCACCATATAGACACCCACATCATCATGAGAGGAAAAAATCATGGAGACATGCTATGACAAACAAGGGCAGCAATCTATATGAATATATAGGGAATTGGAGTAATGATTTTGGCTATACATGGAATCAATGTAACAATAATTATATGACATGGAATCACATGAATAATAATTATGGATATGCATGGATGCCAAGGAGGAACACATATGGACCAGGATGGAATCAGATGAGCACAATGGAATATGGAATCATGTTTGGAGTAACATCACCCACTATGATATCATATGGGTGGTTAGATGATCGAGCATGGCGACAAGTGTGCAATAATTTAAAGCACACTCATTGTATGGCTTCTTCTTATGTTTTAGGGACGAAACATGTCAAAGAGGGAAGTAATGCTATGTACCTTAGGATATGATAATATAATATATATGGATTGATGGAGATGCCGACATGTGGAACATATCCCCTTAGTTATATGTATGGGTTCACATGGGATATGATAATATAATGTATATGGGTTGATGGAGATGCCGACATGTGGCACACATCCCCTTAGTTAGTTATATGGGATCACATAGGAATTAATTATATTGGGTAATGGGTCAGCATACATTGGGATTACGTATTACCCATCCTATTTAAAGTATGTGAGTATCATTATGAGGGGGGGGTAAGGTATATATGAGTTGATTCTTCTACTTGGTAGAGGTATATTGGAGGTGTCCCCCTCAAACTTGATTCCCATCTTGGGAGATTGTGGAGTTACTCCTTCCTTAAGGAGCATTGTGTGTCACCCTACCTTAAGGGTATTATTCTGTATATTTGGGAATCTTGGCCCCCTATCTATCTGGTTTTTTGTTATATTATACAATTTATAGATTTATTGTATGCAAAGTTCTTATCATTATCAAAGGGGTAAGGACATAACTCCTCATATAGATATTTTTTGTTTTGTCCTACATTACTCTCTTTTAGAGTGGTAAGCATGTTTTTCATTGAATGTAACTCTTGTTAGATGAGTTTCTCTTTTGTGGGGGATAGTGGTTTGTTCACTTCAACAACTTTGAATGTTGCGTCATCATATGGGTCAATGTAAAATTCACCTGATTTAGTTATGAGCCTATCTTTATGCGTATTACTTCTTGAGGAACTTAAGGGTGCTTATTTTTGAATAAGTTTTAATATTTTTCATTGAATGATCTCCTCTTCGATTAGGGGATCATCTTCATCGTCAAACCTAGGAGGAGGTGAGTCTTTACAATCATGTCTAATTTTGACTTTACACAAAGCCTTAAAGTAAGGTCTCCTCGAACCATCTGTTGGTTTGAGTGATTCACTCTCAACATTTTTATTATGCGCACCTGAAGTCGTAGCATACCTTGGTTCAAAAGGATTTCCCATTTCAGTGGGGGAAGATCATGGTGGATCTTCCATTTCGTGGTTGATGGTTTTAATTTCTTCTTCAAGCTCTTTTGGTAGTTTAGCTCCTAATTAGAGGACTCTTGCGAGTACTTGGTCTTTATTGTCATATAAGATCTCATCAAAATGCACTAGATCTAGTTTGTGTTGGTCTTCAGATGAATTAGAATCTTCTCCACTATGCTCAACTAATGGATTAGTGTCTTTTACCTCTAAAAATAAAGGTGATAAGTTATTACCACTGAATGGGAATGTTGAAAAATTATTTACCTCTAAGTAGCGTCCATCTCGTTTAGACACCATCTTCTTGATTTTTAGCATCACTAGTCTATGTGGCGCTAGGTTTTTTTAAGCATATCCAAGTTATAATGAGCCTAGGTGTATGTGGTCTGAGTTGTTTAGAGTCTCACCGTCTAGAAGTATCCTAAGTACAACAATATGTAATGTATACTAGGAACATACGCAAACACACTATAAAATACGTCAAATAATTCAAATCATTTATAGAACACTATACCATAAGTTATAGTTCCAAAGATAGGTGTAAAAATAGATAGTGAAAATACTCTATCACCACCTACATCGAGTTCAAAATAATAAAACAATACCTAAGCACTAAAGTTTTATGATACAATCTCTTCACAAGATATACTACGACTGGTTTAGATGTGGAAAAAACTATAAGTTTTTGAAAATGGAAGTTGTAAATGTGAATAACATGACAACACTATCTTGACACGTAAACCAAGGTCAGAATAAGTGAGGTGTTAGTATCAATATGATGTTATTGCAATACAAACAATTCAATATCAACACCATCAAAATCCTTAAACGTTGTTGGGATCAAAACTAAGTGCAAGTATAGCAAGAAGTTATCAATCATGTGAGTGGTGTAATGATGAAATATAGAAACTTATACCAAGTTCTCATAAATGAAAACAAAGTGTAAGTATCGCAATTCTATGCCTAGAATGTGGGTAGAATAACAAATCAAAGGGAAACTGTCACAGCCCACAAAAACTTAGTCATGATTTCAAAATGATAGGTCGTAAATCGATGATTTTAGTTCTTGAACATGTAGGAGAAATTAATAATCAAGGCATTATTTTCATCTCCATATTAAAAAAAAATTATATACATTTTTTTTTTAATATAACATTATGAGTGATATAGATGACACATTTGATCTTAATCTTGAATCCTTTCTCTCATGATGTTAATATCTCCATAGGAAGCTAACCTTACGAAATTGGTTTAAGGTTATTAAGTTTAAGCTTACAACATTATAGTGTTGTATTATGTCGTGCTTTGGAATATTCAGGTTCAAGAATAGATCTGAAGGGGAAAAGGTAGAAAAAACATACAAATATTACTTGGGCTTGAATGACAAGCTCAAGCTTGTCAAAATGGGGTGCCTAAGTCTTAAGTAATGTTATAATAGTGCGTTGGATTTTTATTAAGTATGGGTGTGGTCATTGAACCAACCGCAATTACATATGGCCTTTAAACTCTCTCTTCATCTGATTCATACCTTATAATTTTTCATATAATTAAGCTAAACCTATCATAAGGCAGGAATTAATTGTTTCTATGGAAATATGTTCGATTGAATAAACTTGGACTAGCCTAAGGGGATTATTTTTTATTATATTATTTAGCCAACCTGATAAACTTGGAGGAATTACTCCACTCCTACGTACTTGGTACCCTCTAAAAAATCAATTAATAGATTTATAAACTTCCCCATCTGTGTTATTACGAATTTGGTAGAGCTATTATTAGTTTGAAAAGGACTTTCCAAATATAGGCGGAAAAATAACATAAGCATGTAATTAATGCATGGCCTGGTCCTTCAATTACGCATATCTCCTTCTCCTTCGTGAGGTTTCAGTTCAATTTTTATTTTGATATTTAGTCTGTATTGAGCTTTCTGGGGACTCTAGATGAGATTGATGTTTTGAGTGGTGTGATTGAGAGCCATGTTAAGTAAGGAGTTAATGAGTTTGTTAATAAACTCGAGTTCTCCATCGCAAAACTCAGAAGCAAGCTACTCTTGTGAATATTTTAATAGCTCATTGATAAGTGGTATAAGGGTATTTGTTCGGGATTTTCTAATGTGAATGTGGTGAAGGATATTAGGAGAATTCATGAGCTTGTTGGTGGAATCAACAAGTTTGAAGGATAATCGCAGGAAATCACCAGACATGATATGATCCATTTCTTCCCTAATACTTTGTTCCATTGATTATTTTCAAGAATTGAAGTCACTGCAGTTGTTTTTTGTGTGTAATCTTTAGTATGAAATTGCTAAGATATTTATGGCTCTGTGTTTTCTTAGCCAACTTATTTACTGTGCTGGGTAATACAGTTTTTTGTTTAAATGTGTACCTAGAAAGGAATATGAACCTCATTTGGACATAATGTTGACTGTAACTAAGGATATAGTTATATTCATATAATTTATTGTTGTGTTTTGAGAACTAAGACAATATTCCCGGGGTTCATAGTTAATATTCTTTTATTGTGATAATTGTAGTTGAATTCCCTTATGACCAGATTTGGGTATGAGATGGAATTCGTAGAGAACATCGTTAAGTTCTATCTATGGGGGCTATGATCAGCTCTGTAACGTTATTTTTCTTCTTGAAGTTAGCTGATATATGGTTTAGTTGTGTATGTTATTTGGTGTGTTTCCTTGGTTTCAACTTGATATATGGAATGAATATTATTTTTGGCATACGTTTACACTGTGACATTATCTCTGTCATTTTATGGGTCTACTAATAACCATATCTTGCAAGTGTTTTATGATTACTTGTGGGATGTTTTAATAATCTCTGACTTACCCAAAGGTATGTTTCTTTTTTGATAACATTAAGGCCTAATCAATTTGGGTAAGCTGTGTAGCTAGATTTGAATCTCTTATCTTACTATTCTCTATCGTTACCCTTGTTCATTTTTGTAATTATGTGTTGATATATTGAGACTTGTATTTTGTGAATGTATTACAACATATTTTAAATTTTTGAGATCCCTATGGCTATATGTGGTATTAAAACTAGTAACATGAGGGTTGGATAAATACATACATATACATATCTTTAATCGAATCAGGTTTATGGGTATTATCGTTTTAGTTCTTGCATGGATTGTGTTGAACAAAACCCTAGAAAGTTTTTGGTGATTTCATGACTTTTGTGTATTGTTTAAATGGGTAGGTGTGTTGGAAAATGAGGGTATCTAACTATAACTCAGACTCGTCCCTTTATGAAGACAGTATCTCGAATCCTTGAGTGTCAAATAATATGTATAAAGATATTATAAATCGAATCTTCAATTTGAACATGGGAGTTTGGGGGAATTTTTGTTCTTGAGAATTTTCATAAAATAGCATCAATAGTTGCAGATTTTTTTTTCTTCTTCTATGGAACAAGTCACTATTATATAGAGGTACCTTCACATTTTCTTGATTTGGTTAGGTTCCATTGAGATAATAGCTTTATACCTATCTATATGCTTTAGCATATTTATGACAGTTCAAATCAAAAAATAGTTGGACTTACAAATCAAATAATTATATAAGTATATAAATATAATTATATACACTTGTTGGTATTATTGGTTAAATACTTTTTGTATACTTATGAACCCAACAGGATTATTGAATGAACTCAAAAAGACATTCTGATCTTGATAATTCAATCATTTTTGCATTATTACATTATAATGTGTATTATTACCTGCTTGTTTTTAATTGTTATCTTGTTAAAATAATATCATTAACATTGATTTACCTATCTCTTCTTGGGAAATACTATTAAGACTTGTTGACTGAAACATATGGATAAAGTGGTGAATGCTAGTTTATGCCACAATATCTGCTTCCTGATTGGCATATTACTATGTTTCTTTTAGTTCCTAAAATTGTAATCTTTTCATTAATGTAAATAGTAAATGGCACAAATTATTAAGGTAGAGTTGGGTCCTATCATGCACAGTTCGAATGAACTGAAAATTACTACTATGTTTTGCAGATGGAGTTTTGTAAGTTAGAAAGATGAATAAGGTTGAAAGGGTTTATTGTCCAATTGGATTGATAAAGGATTCCTTGATTTATAACTTCTTTATAACTACTCTGAAATAGGCCTGATTCTGTATAACTTCTCCGAAATGGAAAATAAATGAATGAGATGTAATCGTTATTTTTCTAAGCTTGATTCACTCAAGGAAAGTTCCAAGAAGGTTTCTTGTTTTGGTTGAATACTTGATTGAAAAAATATGTGGAAATTGTAGTAGGTAATGGTAAGTTCATCAATATAATGAAGTTTTAACATGAAGATTTGTACTCAAGATAAGAATGTATCTTCAATCATAACCTAAGGGATGAATAATATTTTATTCTCAACTCTTTTATAATCGTTATAATCCTTAATCATCATAGCACTAGATAGAAATGTGAATACCATGATAAAAACTCCTGACTGATATGAGGTCTTGATCCTAACAGGAGCATATGATGGATTTAAAAGGACTTCTGTAACGCCACAAAAAGATGACGACGCTACGCTCGACGATGGCAACGACGATGCCGCGCCACAAACAAACAACCTGAAAATGCGACAATTTTTTTTTTTTTTTTTTTGCAAGGTAGTGGTTCTTGATTGATTTATTTTATCTGCAAGTTTTGTGGCCTGCTTGATCTTGGGAACTGATAAGCTTCAATCTTTTACTTTGTATTCCGATTGCAAAACTAGAACTACATGATTGTCACAATTCCATTCACTCGAGATTTACTTCAATATTTGTTGTATTCGTCTCTTCCTTAGCGGATAATTTTCGAGTTTCAAACATGGCGATACTTGATTGCATTAGGGTATTTGACAGCTGTCCCCGTTTTCACTTTAAGAACCATTTTATAGGAGGATAGAGGTGACCAGGGTAGATGCATGCATTATGATTTTATTGATGTTTTTTTTTTATATATTTTAATATATAATTGTAGAAATATGTTACCAGGATAACACGTATATTACTCATTTGTTATTTTATTGTATTCTTTTCCTCACTTGGACATGGTTAGTATTCAGTCGAATGATATTCACTTGATTAGTTATTTGAAGAATACTATACTTTACTTGGTTTATGTGGATTCAGATATTGACTAAGTAATCTTTAGAAACTCTCTACAGGAACTTAGTTGATATTCAAGAACAGGAAAATACTACGATTGTTTCTTAAGTTAAATTTAATTTCTAATTTGAATTCTCGACTGTAGTGAAATGCAATGAATGGCTAGGTTGGATCATGAATAGTTTGGGCTTTTTTTTTTATGGTTTTTCGTTTACGTTAGAAAAGACTCCCTGATATACTAAGTAATTTGGTTTCATAGATATCTTTTTAAAGGGGTTAGATACTTTTAATTCAAGTGGTATATATATATATATATATATATATATATATATATATATATATATATATATATATATATATATATATATATATATATATATATCTGTGTGTGTGTGTGTGTGTATTAACAAATTTAAACACAAATCAGTCTAAATGATTATACACACATTTTGAAATTGGAAATTAAATGATCAAGGGTCAAATCGGGGGGGGGGGGGGAAAGTTTTTCAACCATGCTTAAATTTTTGGTTGGGGCGGTGGTTATTCACTCCAACCACCTATCCACCATTAAGACCTCCTCTCCTTGCAAATGCAGACTGCATCCTTGCTGGCCGCATGTTTTCTTTGTTTTTAATTAATTCTCTCTGATTTGCTAAAATCTTCCACACTCAACACAGTTGGCCAAGAAAGGAGGCTGTTCAAGATTGTTTTGGCCGCATGGAGCCACATGGTGGTCGAAGAGGAAGCTACAGGCACATGTGATAGGTGTTGTTATTTTTTCCACATTTCATACCGCCCCTGGCCGCGTGAACCTCCATGGATGTGTAAACTGGAACTACGGTGAGAGGTGAGATGTCCAGGCCGTGATAGCTCTTCATCACTGTAAAACCTGCTATCCTCCTGACCCAGGGCCACGAAAATGGAAGTAGGACGGTGTGCAAGAGGGGGAAACATGGCCTGAGGGACAGGACAGTTTTCTACTGTTTGAGGCGCTTCAACCAGTGGCAAGTCTGTCCAACTATGTTGTTATCTGATTCAGTATCGATTGCATCCTTCAAATATGAACGGGTTCTGTCTTAGCACAGAAATTCTTATCAAATCGATTGGGGACAGTGGGGGCGATTACCACAGTGACGGCTATATTGTTGTCTATCTCAGTATTGAATGTTTCTTCAAGTTTTGCGATTTCCCTTTGTGATAGGATTATCACAGCAACGACTGAGATGGATCACCCTGACTTTCCAAGAGTGATATTTTGTGATGTTTCTTTTCTTAAATGGAAGAGGGAAAAAAATTTGAAACCAGTTTGTGGAAATGAAAGAATGGAATTCCAAATAGTAATAGGTATAATATGGAGGGAATGTAGTATATCTTGAAATTGTGATAATGTTAATTTGCCTTACTATATTGTGAATAGTTGAGAAATATCTATCTAAGAACATCTTGGAAAATAGTCAGTCTACTTAATACTGATAGGATAACATGTATTCAAACAAATTCATTAGAAACGTAATTATTATTGAAATAGAAAACCCGAATTCAAATATGGTACCTTTGAAAGGGCAAATTTTGTAGGAATCACTTTTTTACTTTTTAGCTCCTATTCTTCAATAGAATCCATGGGAAATTTTGAAACTTTAATGGTAAAAAGCAGTAAGTTAACATGTATTGATGTTCTACTTGGAAAAGTTTTTAAATTTTCACAATGCCTTAATTAAATAAATTGAAAAATATTGTACATAAAATTAAATAGAATAAAATATTTGTTATGTATGCAACCATTTGAAATTTATAAGCTACTTTTATCAATTTTGACAAGGAGGAAGATTGCACTAATATTCCCACTTTTCAATCTCTTATATTTTTTTCAAGTAATTAAGACAAAATTTAATATGTATTTTTGTAAAATTTCCCAACATTCCACAAAAGGGTTCCAAAAACATTTCCATTAAGTTTTAAAGCAAGATACTACCAACATTTAAACAAGAAGGTAACATACTCATGAACTTTCCAATAGTCAAGTATTCAAAGATAGATTCACAACCCCCCCCCCTTTCAACTTTTGGCATTCCATCTATATTACATGCTTATTATTGGATCTTTTCAATAATGTAAACACCTTTCAATTCAACATTTGCATTCAACCACTGTCTACTTTTGGGGAAATATAGATTACAATGTCCAATATTTTTGAAGCTAAAAACAAGAGTGATACAACTTTCTTTCTCCACTACAAGGTGGTACAACAAAATAATGGTATATACATTGTCAACAAAGGAAGAAGTCTTCACAAGCTCCAAGGTGTTCTTCATCCATGCTCCAAGTTCCAAGTATTTCAAATCACAACCAAGATAGGGGGAGAGGCAACACTCTCCTCCCAACCAAAACTCAATGGAGAAGAGAAGCAATCTCCTCCATTGACCCCCGAGCCCCAAACACAACACAATGAAGGGTGGTCTCCAACTCAAGGCAACAACACTTGCTTCCACAATACAATTTTCTTCACAACATTCAAGGTTAAAAGAAGAAACAAAAAGGAAACACAAATAACACAATACTTTTCACAACAAGGCTTTCATCCAAGCCAACAAGAGAAGGAACTATGGGAAAGTTTTCCTTATGCCTCCCCATTGAGATGAGATGCCCATCCAAACCCTCCACAATAAAACTCAAGCCCCTATGACTCTTATGCCTCCCTCAAGTACCCCTTTTTCCTCCCATACTCTTATGCCTCCCTCCTCTTATGGCTCCCTCAAGGACAAGGTAAGAATGTGAACATTCTTACCCAAGATGGGCATCCCTCTCAAACTCCCTCCACAATATCCTATTCTACTCTTATGCCTCCCTCATGAGTTTTCCCATAGACCTCTCCTACACTACACATTAAGCATTCTATCCATTTTTCCACAATACACAAAAGTAAACATACATTTTCCACAAATTTAGCATAGAAGCAACAACAATAAGAAAGCAAAAAAGAGAGAAGGTTTCCTACCTCTCCATTGGAGAAGCCTAAACCAAGAAGCTTTGTCCAAGCTCCCTCCAAAACAATCCAAGCATGCAAGTCCAAGCTCCTTCCTTTTTCTCTTCTTCCCAATTCTTTTCTCTCCCCAAAAAAAAATAACAAAAAGAACTCCTTCAACAAAAACCTCCAACCCCCTCAACAAGAGAGGAAATTTCCATAAATAGACAAAAGGGAAGAGTGAGGGTGATGTGGCTCCTTGTAGGATGCCACATCACACATCCTCAAGACCACCTCCCATAGTCAACTCAACTCCCAAAACACAATAAATGGGTGGTTGGGTTGAATGACATCTCTTTCCACATCCATCCCTTCCCATGTGTCTTAAGGCACAATTAAATGCAAAAAGGAAGACAAGTGCACTCCAAAGTCACATTTCCCTTCCCAAAACAATAAATAATCCCCTTTTTGGCTTCCCAACCCATAGATATGGTTGGTAAGGGGTTTTGGGAAGTGTGGGACAAGTTCAACTTGTCCCACAAGTCCCCCAAAATTGCCCTAAATCTCAAATTCGAGATTCAAAGGATTTGGAGTGGTCAACACTCAAAACAAGCATTCAATACAAGAGGAAAACACAAGGCTCAAGGAGCCAACCATCAAAATTAATTACACCCACTAGACTTCCCTCCAAAACTAAAAAAAATTAAAACAAGATGTTACATTAATCTAAACATACTTAGCAAAAGTAATTAAAAAAAAACATCACAAATGGAATCACCTACTAAAGTAAGTTAAAACAAGTAATTAAAATTCTTACCCCCTTGGTCACATTAGAAAATTTCCCCCTCATGGAAATTTTTCTTAACACATAAAAGAACAAAGGTAACACAATACAATTCACTAGTTGCCTTGACGACCAAATGTTGTAACCACCCGACATCCTGTTGTGTTTGGTTCCCAATCCCCCTCATGGTTGTGATCATGTTGTGTTTCCTGCAAAATACAAAATACCTCCTTCGGCCTTGCGGCCATGTCAAAATGTCCAAAATAACCATATGCATGAAATTTATTAACATCTATACGTAATTCAATTATCCATTATTTCAAGGTTTAAATCACAACTTAATTATGCATTCCATCATTATCCAAAGTTATAGTAATGTAAATTCAACAACTACATTCTATTTATCATGGCGAAGAAATCCAATGTTAGAACACATGCAATATATCCATATAAAAATAATATCAGTATCCAATAGTCTATCCATGAGCCAGTGTAGATCATACTGAAAACAAAATCCAATCATAACCCAAATGCATCTACTCACAAAACATCATGCTAATCAACGTAAGTATAAGTCATGTCCATATCCAAAAGTCTGCATAACTCAAAATGATAATCAACTAAGTGTCATAGGGAAGTGGGCATTACATCCCCCTCCCCTTAGACTAGACTTCCTCCTGGAAGTCACTGAAATAAGTGTGGAAACTGAGCTCGCAATGATGTAGCATCCTCCCAAGTAGCAGCAGTCTCATCGTACCTGTCCCATTGGACCCGAACCTGATCAATCTCTCTGCCGCGAAGGCCCAGGGTCCTGCGATCTAAAATGCACATGGGCTCCACCATCACCTGCCCCTGATCCTGCACCTGCAATGCAGTCGAATCTAGCACATGAGAAGGATCAGAAATATATCTCCTAAGCACAGAAACGTGAAAAACATCATGGACGCGCGATAAGCTAGGTGGCAGTGCTAGACGATAGGCTAAGGGGCCGAGGCGCTCCAAGATCTCAAAGGGACCCACAAACCTAGGAGCAAGCTTAGAACCTTTTCCATAATGGATAGGGCTCTTATGTGGTCTGACACGAAGAAACACCTTCGTGCCTACCTCAAAACTGCGATATGTCCTATGCTGGTCTGCATACTTCTTCTGTCTATCCTGTGCCTCCTGCAATCTCTGTCTAATCAAGGTAACCTGCTACTCCATGTCCTGTAATAATGCTGGCCCAAGAGAAACCCTGTCCTCAATCCTATCCCAGCTAAGAGGTGTCCTGCACTCTCTACCATATAATGCCTGAAAAGGAGCCATGCCTATAGAACTCTGGAAACTATTATTGTAGGCAAACTCTACCAAATACAGATACTCCTCCCATCTCGACTGATGATCCATCACGTACATCCTGAGCATATCCTCCAAAATTTGATTCACCCTCTCTGTCTGTCCATCTGTCTCAGGGTGATAAGCTGTGCTGAAATTAATCCTCATCCCGAGGGCATACTGCATGGTGGTCCAGAAATGGGAGGTGTACAAAGGGTCGCGGTCGCAAATGATCTTCCACAGAATCCCATGTAATCTGAAAATCTCATCAAGGTATACTCGTGCCACAACACTTGCTGTATAGGTGGTCTTCACTGGGGAAAAATGAGCTACCTTCGTCAATTTATCCACCGTGACCATGATGGCGTCGTGGTGGTATCTCGACGTCGGCAACCCAACAATGAAATCCATAGAAATGGTGTCCCACTTCCACTCTGGTATGGCGTGAGGATAGAGAAGGCCAGCTGGATGCTGATGCTCGGCCTTCACCCTCTGGCACTCTAAACAGCGGGATACAAATGACGCTATGTCTCTCCGAAGTCCTCTCCAAAAGTACAACTGTCTCAGGGTGGCGTGCATCTTCTTCACCCCGGGATGGGCTGAATAAGGTGCACGATGAGCCTCTGTCAAAATGTCATGTCTCAAGCCTCCATCTCTAGGAACATATATTCGACCTCTGTGTCTGAGAAGGCCATCTGCCTCTAATGAAAATCCATCAAATCTCCCCTCAAGGGGTCTCTGAGACTCAATCTCTGCTCTGGCTGCAAGGTAGAAACTATCATGAGGAAGCTGCTACAAGATCCTACTCCGCAAATCTGTGCCCACTGAGGTGGCCATAGCCACATGTCTCCGCCTACTCAAGGCATCTGCAACCACATTCTCCTTCCCTTTCACATGCTCTATCTCCATGTCATACTCACAGAGTAACTCCATCCAACGCCGCTGACGAGCGTTGAGATTGGGCTGCGTGAAGAGGTGGCGAAGACTCAAGTGATCAGTCCTGAGTGTAAATCTTCGGCCAAGAAGAAAATGTCTCCACCGCACTAAGGCATGTACCACTGCTGCAAGCTCAAGGTCATGGGTCGGATAATTGAGCTCATAATCTTTGAGTTTGCGGGACTCAAAGGCAACTACTCTACCCTCCTGCATTAACACACCTCCAAGTCCTGCCAAGGAAGCATCTGTGCAAACGTAGAACTCACCCTGAGGATCTGGCACTGCAAGAATAGGTGCTCTCGTAAGGCATTCCTTCAGTGTACTGAAGGCCTGCTCACATCTATCTGACCATAAAAACTTCTTCCCTTTCCGCTGAAGAGAAGTGATAGGGTGCGCAATCCGAGAAAAGTCCTGAACAAACCTCCTGTAATACCCTGCTAGACCCATGAAGCTACGCACCTCGGTCACACTAGTGGGTGCTGGCCAATCCATGATGGCTCAAATCTTGGAAGGATCGACTGCGATACCTTCCCCTGAAATGATGTGGCCCAAATACTGCACCTCAGGCTGAAAGAACGCACACTTCTCCAAGTTCCCGTAAAGGCGCTGCTCGCGAAGACACTGAAGAACCTGGCGAAGGTGCTCCTCGTGCTCCTCACGTGTGCATGAGTAAATCAGAATGTCATCAAGGAAGATAAGCACAAAGCGATCAAGGAAGGTCCTGAATACCCCATTCATCAAACTCATAAACACTGCGGGGGCATTCGTCAAACCGAAAGGTACCACTGTGAACTCGTAGTGGCCATATCTCGTGCGGAAAGCTGTCTTGTGAATATCTGTCTCCGCAATCCTGAGCTGATGGTACCCTGACTTAAGATCTATCTTAGAGAAAACTGTAGCCCCCTTCATCTGATCAAATAAATCATCAATGCGTGGAAGGGGGTAACGATTCTTGATCGTTACTTTATTCAGCTGACGATAGTCAATACACAACCGAAGAGATCCATCCTTCTTCTTCACGAAGATCACTGGTGCACCCCAAGGGGATACACTAGGACGGATTAGGCCTTTCTCCAGAAGGTCCTCAAGCTGCAACTTGAGCTCACATAACTCAGGAGTAGTCATCCGATAGGGTGCTCGTGAGATAGGCTCTGCGCCTGGAACTAGATCTATATGGAAGTCGATCTCACGTGGGGGAGGTAATCCTGGTAGCTCCCCTGGGAACACATCAGAAAACTCTGACAAGATGGGATGATCATCGAGGGAAGGTCCTCTCGACTCATCCTCTGATCTGTCACTGACCGTAATAGCAAACATCTGACAACCCTGTCGCGCACACCGCTTAAGCTGCATAGCAGAGATGGTGCGAATGGATACAGCCCTCCTAACTCCTGATATCACTGACTCTACTCCAAGATCATCTATGCAAGCAATAGTCTTATGGTAACAATCCACTCTAGCTCTGTGAGCGGACAACCAATCCATGCCTAAAATGATGCCATAAGATCCTAATGGAAGGATCCGAAGATCAGAAGTAGTGGTGAAGGGTCCCAAATCCACTACACACTCCTTGACTAAGGAGTCTACAGAAATTTTGGCTCCAGAAGCCATCTCAACGTCCCAACTACGGCCCTGCCTAACTGCCACCAGCCTACAACGCTCTACTAAGGATGGTGCAATAAAAGAATCAGAAGAACCAGAATCAAATAATATAGAGGTGGAAATACCACCAACACTACCTGTCGTCTCAATCACAGTACTCTGATGCTCAGCCTGGCGGTTCTCGACCGCTGCGTAGATCCGATGACTCCGTGCCATATCTCCAACAGTAGGCTCTGAGCTCTGTGTCTTACCCTTGGTAGGGTTATGTGGGCAATCTCTCCAAAGATGTCCAACAACACCGCAACCATAACAGCTGCCTGGTCCTCTCCAGTGGGAAGCAGCTCCAGCTGGTACTCTAGATGACTGAGATACAGATCCTGACGATCCGGCTATGGACTGCTGAGGTCTCTGCTGACGAGCTCCTACTGACTGAGCTCTCGGTGCACCCTGTGTCCTGATGGGACCCCTAGGAGGAGGCCCCATACTACGTCCTCTCTATGCATCAAATCTCTGAGGAGGTCGGTAAGGTGGGCGGGTCTGCTACTGCTGCTGCTGCGGTGGTGGCCTGAATGAAGCTTGCCCTGAACTCTGTCCACCCCGTGGAGGAGGAACTGACCCCTTCGACCTACTATCCTGCATCTGCTGGATACGGCTCCGAACTCTGTCTCTAGCCTGTTGTGTCTTCCCCCGTGTCTCCTCTGCAATATAGGCCTTCTCCACGGCCTCTGCTAATGTCTGTGGGTAGTGAATGCGCACTGCGCCACCTAAATCCAAGTTCAGGCCCCGGATGAACCTGTGAATCCGTACCTGCTCATCCTGCATATAGTCGACGTACTGGAGTAGGTCCAGAAATCGACTCTCATACTCAGCTACTGTCATCGATGCCTGACGGAGGTCATGAAACTCGTCTATCCGCTGCTGTATAAATCTCCTGGGTAAATACCTGCTCCTGAAACACTCCTCAAACAGCTCCCAGGTAATCGTCTCTGAGTCAACATGGAGCTTCTGCTCCTCGGTCCTCCACCAGACTCCTGCTCCATCCTTCAGAAGATGGATTGCAACACGAGCTTTCGTGTTGCTAGTACAAGGGCAGAGCTTGAAGCATCCGCTCAAGCTCACCAACCAGGCCTCTGCCTGAAAACCGCCTGTATCACCTGAATAGTGAGATGGTCGTAGCTTCAGGATCTCCCTGATATGGTCTACAGCTGACGTATGACGAATCCTAGATCTCTCTGTATGCTCCTCCCTCTGTCTAGGGCTCCGAGACCTGTCCCTATGTCCTGAGATCCTGTCCCCATGTCCTCTCTGTGGTGACTCTGCCCTAGCCGACTCTGCACGGAAGTTCTCTGCCCTGTGCTCCTCGCTGTGTCGAGGGGATGCCTGGGCATCTACTGATGGCTCCAAACTATGTCTAGCAAGTCGTCCTCCCAAGGGCTCTCCGCGTATAGCGGCATTGACATCCTGGAGTGTCTGCAAAATCTGAGGCAGAAGGGCTGCTACGGCCTGCTCTGGCGGTGGTATGTCTAGGTCTATATGAAGAGACCCCTCGCCCAATCCGCGCCTCCTGCACAGATCAAGGCGAGAGTTAGTTCATTGTTCTAGGTCTTGAGCCAATTTTCTAAATTTGTTGTTTACTATAATTATCAACATTATGGTTTTATATTTTAAAAGTATTAGCTCTGTACTAAGTTAAGTGTTCCTGTTTTGCGTTTTCCTGCGTGTGCCCAAGGGTCCCAGCTTTGAACCCCTGGCTCTGATACCAAAATGTAACGCCACAAAAAGACGACGCGCCACGCTCACGCTCGACGATGACGACGATGACGCCGCGCCACAAACAAACAACCCGAAAATGCGACAATTTTTTTTTTTTTTTGCAAGGTAGTGGTTCTTGTTTGATTTATTTTATCTGCAAGTTTTGTGTTTGATTTTATTGGATCGATGTTTCATCAAAAGGAAAGGATCGCTTCAATCTTTTACTGTGTATTCCAATCGCAATACTAGAACTGCATGATTTCACAAGTTCCGCACACTCGAGATCTACTTCAATATTTGTTGTATTCGTCTCTTCCTTAGCGGATAATTTTCGAGTTTAATGTACATGGCGATACTAGATTACATTAGGGTACATTTGACAGCTGACCCTGTTTTCACTTTAAGAACCATTTTATAGGAGGATCAAGGTGACCAGGGTAGACGCATGTTATAATTTTATTGATTTTTTTTTTTATATATTTTAATATATAATTGTAGAGATATGATTACCAGGATAACACATATATTGCTATTTGTTATTTTATTGATAATTATTTTCCTCACTATAGTATGGGTTCTTTGTTGGAATAGATAGTCACTTTAAAGTTATTAAATAATTTTATTTTAAGTGGTATATAATGATATATTGGGGCGAAATTTATACTCAAAAACTTCTATGGCATGCTTATACAGGATCCCCTTTGAAATTTGCAAAACTACAAATGTACATAAGACTTCAAATTGGGGGAAACATTTAGATTTTGCAAACTGACGCTTCTTAAATTACCTGTTTGGTCTGGGGGTGGCGATTATTCAAACCAACCATGGTGAATTATGTCGCCTCTTGCATGCTAAACAACGCTACAGGTGAGTTACCTCCACTTTAATTACTTAGACTCCAAGAACTAAGTATGCTTGGCGGGGATTCACAGCCCGCCGTTTTTGCACAGTCCTGGTTAGACTGGCTACAGTGAGGGTATATATATGTAATAGCAACATGTCGATCCAACTATGTTGTCATCTGTTGGTAGACCACATGCAATTTGAAGTGGACAATCGACCTCTGCAAAGGGTCCATCGTTTGGGCATAAGAGCTCCTAGCTTTCAAAGTCAGGAGGTGGATTTTGAAAGTGGGTGGGGTTCCTATTTCATTTTAATATTTAAGCACGCTCTTACTCCTTAGCCAGCAACTTGCTCAGTTTCTCTGACTCTTCTCTGAATTTGTGTACAACTCTTCTGGTGTGATTAGAATCACCAATGCCTCAAAGTTGCAGGCTTCTTCGTGAGATTTTCCTGGCAAACATGCCTGCAGCCTCCGAGTCAATGTGGTTGGGGTTCTGAGGAGAGGATTTTTTTCCACATCAACCCCCCTCTGAAGAGTGAATCTCACAGGTGCAGGCTTCATAAAGGAACTCACTGACGGCGACATTCTTGAATATTTATCCTCCTCGTGAATCTGTACAGTCCATTGAAAGACCGATTGCCCCAGGTACAGGTTTGCCAGATTTAATACTTAGATGTGGTTCTTAATACAGTCCTCAACAGCGTTCAGCTGGGGATGTTATAGGCGTGTCAACAGGGGTTACCAACTACATTTGATAATTATGCTTTGAAAGTGATCACAAATTGAGGCTCGAATATGGGACTTCAGTCCCACAGATGATAAGCTGTTGGCATCAAAATCGATTTTTGAAGGCCCCAGGAATCGAGACCTAGGAGGCGACTTAAATCAACTATTCCAATTTTTCACTCTGAGTATATATAACTGATAGTTCGTTTTTGTCTGGGATATTTCTATTATCAAGGTGGATAGCTGATTTGACAACCATACAGATGCATCTGGAATACGATGGGGTTGGTTATTTCTCAATAACAAAAACAAAATTTAAATGTAAACAGTTTGCCTGGAACAAATAATGAGCCGTGGTTTCATTCACATAGTCTAATTCAAACCATCCTTGGCAATAATGAAGCATAGGCTAACTTGCACTTTAGTGATAGATTAGAAAGAGCCTGCTACAGATTGCAATGTTACAAATTAAAGGTTAGATTTCCATTATTTATAAACTAGATATTCTTCATTATCTAACAACAGTTATTAATTAATATTGGAAATAATGGCCAAAACTAGTATTAAATCCGTTAGGTACTATTAAACTTTTAATAGCATTCCAAAGTTTCTATATTTTTTAATTTTAAACATTTGAATGAAATATTATTAGGGGTATTAACAGCTTTACTTATGTAATGGTAATGAACTTATTTTTTCCACTTTTCTATTTTTCTTTCAAAGTAAAAAGTAGGAATGGATCTACACTAGTGTGCAAGGAAAAATTTTATACTATGTATGCAACTAATTATTTATAAACTTACTTTTATTTATTTTACAAGAAAAGATTGCACCAATATTCCCACCTTTCAATACATCTCCTTCAATTAATAAACAAAAATTTAATATGTATTTTTGTAAAATTTCCCAACATTCCCTTCAAGAGGGTTCCAACAATATTTCCATTAAGTTTTAAAGCAAGATCTACTAACATTTCAACAAGAGCAACATACTCATAAGAGGTTCCAAGTCAAGTAAGAAGGAGAATAGATAGATTGTCATCCTTTCAACTTTTGATTCCATCTATATTACATGCTTATTATTGGAGTTCAAAAACAACTTTCATTCAACATTTGTTACAACACTTTCTACTTCATGTGGAACAAATTTGCAATAATGTAAGCTAAAATACAAAGTAATATTACATTCCTTTATTCCTCCACTCAAGATGGTAAATACATACAAATTTTTTACATTGTCAACAACAAGGTTCACAAGCTCCAAGGTGTTCTTCATCCATGCTCCAAGTTCCAAGTATTTCAAATCACAACCAAGATAGGGGGAGAGGCAACACTCTCCTCCCAACCAAAACTCAATGGAGAAGAGAAGCAATCTCCTCCATTGACCCCCGAGCCCCAAACACAACACAATGAAAGGGTGGTCTCCAACTCAAGGCAACAACACTTGCTTCCACAATACAATTTTCTTCACAACATTCAAGGTTAAAAAGAAGAAACAAAAAGAGAAACACAAATAACACAATACATTTCACAACAAGGCTTTCATCCAAGCCAACAAGAGAAGGAACTATGGGAAAGTTTTCCTTATGCCTCCCAATTGAGATGAGATGCCCATCCAAACCCTCCACAATAAAACTCAAGCCCCTATGACTCTTATGCCTCCCTCAAGTACCCCTTTTTCCTCCCATACTCTTATGCCTCCCTCCTCTTATGGCTCCCTCAAGGACAAGGTAAGAATGTGAACATTCTTACCCAAGATGGGCATCCCTCTCAAACTCCCTCCACAATATCCTATTCTACTCTTATGCCTCCCTCATGAGTTTTCCCATAGACCTCTCCTACACTACACATTAAGCATTCTATCCATTTTTCCACAATACACAAAAGTAAACATACATTTTCCACAAATTTAAGCATAGAAACAACAACAATAAGAAAGCAAAAAGGGAGAAGGTTTCCTACCTCTCCATTGGAGAAGCCTAAACCAAGAAGCTTTGTCCAAGCTCCCTCCAAAACAATCCAAGCATGCAAGTCCAAGCTCCTTCTTTTTCTTTCTTCCCCAATTCTTTTCTCTCCCCAAAAGAAAATAAAAAAAAGAACTCCCCAACAAAAAACCTCCAACCCCCTCAACAAGAGAGGAAATTTCCATAAATAGACAAAAGGGAAGGGTGAGGGTGATGTGGCTCCATGTAGGATGCCACATCACACATCCTCAAGACCACCTCCCATAGTCAACTCAAATCCCAAAACACCATAAATGGGTGGTTGGGTTGAATGACATCTCTTTTCCACATCCATCCCTTCCCATGTGTCTTAAGGCACAATTAAATGCAAAAGGAAGACAAGTGCACTCCAAAGTCACATTTCCCTTCCCAAAACAATAAATAATCCCCTTTTTGGCTTCCCAACCCATAGATATGGTTGGTAAGGGGTTTTGGGAAGTGTGGGACAAGTTCAACTTGTCCCACAAGTCCCCCAAAATTGCCCTAAATCTCAAATTCGAGATTCAAAGGATTTGGAGTGGTCAACACTCAAAACAAGCATTCAATACAAGAGGAAAACACAAGGCTCAAGGAGCCAACCATCAAAATTAATTACACCCACTAGACTTCCCTCCAAAACTTAAAAAAAAATTAAAACAAGATGTTACATTAATCTAAACATACTTAGCAAAAGTAATTTTTTTAAAAAAAAAAAAAAACATCACAAATGAAATCACCTACTAAAGTAAGTTAAAACAAGTAATTAAAATTCTTACCCCCTTGGTCACATTAGAAAATTTCCCCCTCATGGAAATTTTTCTTAACACATAAAAGAATAAAGGTAACACAATACAATTTACTAGTTGCCTTGACGACCAAATGTTGTAACCACCCGACATCCTGTTGTGTTTGGTTCCCAATCCCCCTCATGGTTGTGATCATGTTGTGTTTCCTGCAAAATGCAAAATACCTCCTTCGGCCTTGCGGCCATGTCAAAATGTCCAAAATAATCATATGCATGAAATTTATTAACATCTATACGTAATTCAATTATCCATTATTCCAAGGTTTAAATCACAACTTAATTATGCATTTCATCATTATCCAAAGTTATAGTAATGTAAATTCAACAACTACATTCTATTTAACATGGCGAAGAAATCCAATGTTAGAACACATGCAATATATCCATATAAAAATAATATCAGTATCCAATAGTCTGTCCATGAGTCAGTGTAGATCATACTGAAAACAAAATCCAATCATAACCCAAATGCATCTACTCACAAAACATCATGCTAATCAATGTAAGTATAAGTCATGTCCATATCCAAAAGTCTGCATAACTCAAAATGATAATCAACTAAGTGTCATATTAAGAGTTATTATTGTGCATTGACGGGAGCATGAGGTATAAACATACTTTATCACTGCCTATGGACACAGTGCCGGAAAAGAGAACATGTAAATGATATACATTTATGTCAAAAAAGTGGTGTATCAAGTATTGTAGTTCTTATTGGAGATGACAACAAAGCTATGAGAACAATGCCATTAGGACAATAATACATATTTCTGACCAATAAATGGAACTGATACGACTATTACGATACAGAAAAAAGAATTCCGTGTGAATAATATTTACTGGTATATGTCAGAATGTATTGATGGTAATATGCTTTTAAATAATCATGAATATCTACCACATGACCGTAACTTGCATATGGTTAACATATACCCATTATTTTCTAATATACGTTGTATACTTAGTTAACAGTACGATTCGTAACTATCACAAATAATATAGACCTAAAATATTGCTAAGTATCAAACACTTTAGTGGAACTGGGTGGACCTATTCATTATTCGTCCACATTTCATGAATGCAACCATTTATTGACTAAGGTTATTGTTTGATAAACATTGTTTGGTAAGAAAAGGTCGTATCTCAGAATTAAATTTTAGATGAAGACTCCACTAAATGGGCAAGACGATTTTCTCTTATGTAGAATCTTTTTTGGAAGAGTGGTGAGGGACCACATGATGAATATGACAAACATCCAAAAAAGGTGTAAGTGCCCTATTTCATATTATGAAAATGGGAATCCAGAAAGTGACCAACGAGTAACGAAACATCAATATAGAGACACTCACTCTAACTTAGGAATGATAATTTGATAAGTGCAGAAAATTTGACCCAAATAGGCCAATTCTCAATCGGTGCCTTGTACGAGAATTGATTGCATGATCTAATGACACCATTGTTCGAATGTTAATACAGTAGCAATAAGTGAGTGACTAAGGTTATTTGAATATTTTTTTTTGGAGCAGCGTGTCAAGTCAGGGAGACTGGTTCTGACATACAATGTAAAATAACTTAAATTTTTTTCACATTTGTGTAGGGTACTTCTAAGATTATGCATGATTCCACATAGAGGAATCTAAAATATGAGATTCCGGATTCCTTACATGGAGGAATCAAATTTATAACACCTTAACAAATATATTGTACAAAAATGATCAGTAATTCCAGATAAAGGAGAGAGCTTATGGATAGAGGTGAATGTTTATCATCTCGTATAGAGCAGTTGTGATATGATCCAGTAAAATCAATATGATCTCAAATATAATCATTTGCATTTATGACAGTTATCGGACATGAATTGCCTTAAGGTTTATATTAGATTTCACTCTACTGGTAGTTTAAATCAAGAATGCTTATAACTGTAGTTAAACAGACAAACTCCCTTGTAATTTGAAAATCCGACATGATAGTGGTATAACAGATCAGTATCATGTATTGGAGCACCCTATGTTTTAATTGGTGTAGCACTAATTAATGTCGTTGATGCTTAGTCAATTTTTTATTTTATAGAACAATAAATTACTAAGGATATATGGATACCGTGAATATATTTGAAATAAACCAAGACTATGCTTGGGGTTTGGGGTAAATAAGTTAGATAATATTCTAAAATTATATCGTTATATCACTAAATTTGACACGATGATGATGGATTAGTTGTTAAGTGTGAATACGATCTAGACCAAGGTAACTTACATGGGCTTTAACAATGACGATTATTAATAGGGTTTGTCAATTGATTGAACTAGTATTATGATCAGATTTGGACCATAAATTTACTATAATGTGTAAATGTGTATAGGATAAATCAAGTAGGTAGTGAATATTATATCTGCTACAACAATATATTTTTCGTAAAGGCATAGATCATTACGTCTCACTAGTCTCTGAGTGACCAAGTGCTCAGGAAGGTTGTTGCACATATAATGGATGGGAAAAAGGTAGAAAGTGTGATCTATCAGAGTAAAACTTAGCAATAAAGCATGTCGTAGTTTCCTGGGAAAATCGAAGTATTTACTATCATAATGATAAGTAAGTTAATTAAAAAACTACCTACTGCTAATTAAATATAAAATTAACGCACTCGAGTTCCTTGTTTGAAGTGAATAAAATTGAATTAGAATTCAGATCTTTTGATAGCAAATAATAGAAAAATTGTGTGAATTATAATTGTATTTCAGTTATCATGAAATTTTCACTGATTGAAATCATTAGAAAAATGAAGACATACTTAAGTTAAGGTAGGAAACTAAGTTTTAGTAATTAGAACCAGGTTGTTTGTCTAAAAAAATCAATGACTCGGTGATGCAGGAGCCTCGACCCTGGAATAAATGTAAGAAAGACACATCTAACGCTTGATTGAGTATAAAATTTAACCTTACTCTAGTACTCAGAATGAGCTCCTAGAGCTAATAAACCTAAAAATGGATGAATGAGAATCAAATATGATACTATTATGGGAAGAATTGAAATAAGTAAATCTGCCTATAAGGCTGGTTTGTGCATTTATTGACTATAATATAGTTGCATAAGATTGTTTTTATAATAGAATGCAATGGGAAAGTGGTTTAGAGATAGATTCAGGCATATGCATCCTTATATATCCTTACATGTAAAAAAAACCTATGCATGATTCTTTTATGTCATAAATTGTGCAGCTTTGATTGGTTATGACAAATTAAAAATATTATGGCTCTAAAAATTAGAGATTAATAAAACAAAAGGATGCTTAAGTTTGTCGAAATAACCAAGATATGGAAGACAAGTTGTATGTTTCCAGGAAGGAATTGGTAAGAGATTCCTACTCGAAGAATCTTATGCTAAAATTTTCTAATATTATAACCCAGTCCTCTGCTAGTGCTTGTAAGGGGAAAGAAAAGAAACAAATCAAGTTTTGATAGAACAGATTGAGTTATTCACCTAAGTGGCAAGGAATGATTACAAGACTATTTATAGAGATAGAAGGTTTTGTTATAACTTTATACTTTTGTATAGTTAAAAATTTTGTTCTCTAATTTAGATCTTATACCTTGATAAGGTATAAAGGGATTATTTTAGGTTTAACTGCATTAAAGCTAAGACTCTATAGCTTATTAGGGGTTGAATGTAATATTAAAATGACATTGATATCGGCTATATTATTGTATTATCATTATTCAGTTTGTTACTCTTTGAGACAGTACGTGAGCACTGTAAAACCATCCTATTAATGTACTATTTGGATTAGTATGGTCAAATATGTTGACCGGTTTACTTATGTTTATGGAGTAAACACTTGATTGGATGATAGAATGATGACTATATTATTTACCTTACTTAAGACTCTTAATAATCTTGAAATATTTGTATAAGGACAAGGTACTAATAGTCAAAATAAAAATTTCTATAAAATCTAAGTCATTGAGTTGAATACAAGTGTTTTCTGCCCAAATAACATTTCATGTGCTGATACAGTATTGACAAATAAGTAAAATTTCAATCTGGTATGAAATCAGAGGTTAAAGAGGTTTAACGAAAAATATCAGGTATGTAATAAGATGTTAATAATCCTAAGGGATTCTATAAGTTTACTCTCAAAGTTTTTAAGGGAAAATCATCCTTAAATCTAAGGTTATTATTGATATCATGCTCATATAGACTGAAATACAGTCAATCTAGTTGCAAGATTTGTCCCTTATCTCTCCTAACCGTTTATTTTATCTGATATTGGTTGAATTGATTCTTAGACTCGCATAATTCAATAGGGATATCCATCAACTACATCATATTCCTATTTTTAATAATCTTACTCATCTTGAATAAATGTAGGTTGGATAATGACTGATTTTGGGAACAAATTTGTCTGAGTAGTTTAGCATGAAATTTTTTCTTCCTTTCCGAGCTATGATTGAACTCCTGTTTCTCTTCTAGTTTGATATTCGATTAATATTTTGTTCTTAATATTTTGATATTGTTGAATATCTATTTATCCATCTCAAACATGATATGAGGCTTGGTTAGAGATTAGACCCTAATTGATGATGGATTAGTAAGAACGATTGATTGTACCTTGCTTTATATTAAAGTAAGTCTTTACCTTAGACCAGATAGTCTTTGTCTGGATTGACACATTATGAAATTTTACTTAAGGTTCTGATGATCCCTTTAACAATGTGACTGTTGTGTAGATACTCAATTACTTATACTATTGTCATTAGATTACATTGATGAACTCATAACTTATTTTATGAGATTACTTGTTGACTTTAGTGTGTATCTATGTCTCATGATATAACTAAGTATAAAGTATATCAACGTTGAATCTTAGTTCATAAATATTGTCATGAAAAATTTAAAAAAAGGTGATAGACTTAAATCTTATCATGATCAAATTCAGATATATGGTGTTACTTAAATGATGATCGTATTACGACTGATTACAATATGAAGTAACTCATTATAATGTGTTTTGATAAAGATTACATAGGACTATTACACTGAGTTAAGAAGTATATTCAACCTTAAGTTCCTATAAGTTAGGTATATGTAACTTAAAGATATAGGATTGAGTTTCGTCCCTATTAGGGTATCGGGATTATTATATTTAATAATTTTTTGGTGAATTTGTGTTACATAAAATTCAAGGAAATAGAATAATAAGACTCTAGCTATTAAAGTATGGTAGTATGTTACTGTAACATTATTATTCTAGCACCACTGGAGTTGATTGTAATCAGTTGTGATGATGGAAATACTTATGTTTTTCCTAAGACAATACTTTTTTGAATTATTATGGTAGAAACAACAACACCTGTTGGTGAATAGGATGATATGATTGTTATGTTTGATACGAGTGGGAATTAAAATATATATATCTTAAATTTTTTACCTATGACTGTCAACGTAACATTCTCGGTGCTTATCAACTTCTCAGAATTGAAATTATGATTTTATATAATTGGACTTTTGATATATTGATTTATATACATATTCAATTCCGGCATAAATTAGATATTATTAATACAAAGGCCAAGAAAATTCCAGTAAGTATGAAAATGCAACAAGCCTTGATGGCAAGGAAAAGGTATACCATTGTTTTTATTTCAAAAGGAAATAGTATTTTCCTTGTTCATTTCAGCGTTACAAAACTTGTTTGGGTTGCTTCTTCTGTATGTATTGCATATGTTATAGGAAATGACTAGCTATAATGAATAAATCATTTCGTGTATTTGAATGTGTGATAGACCATGCTTTTTGAAGGACTGTTACAACTATTAAAAAAAATTATTCAATGATTTGAAAATTGCAAGTTTATGTGGAAATTGATGATTATTCTCCTTAGTTAAGGGGGTATAATTCTGTTTTTGTAAGATTCTTGAAAATACATATGTTTGATTGTTCCAAATTTGACTTATGAGAAATAAATCATCGGGACGATGATTCATTTAAGAGGGGAATTATGTCACACCCCACAAAACTTAGTCATGATTTCAATATAATAGGTCATAAATTGATGATTTTAGTTCTTGAACATACATGAGAAATTAATAATCAAGGCGCTATTTCATTTGCATCTTGAAATCTGTTTTTATACATTTGATTTTATATCACATTATGAGTGATATAGATGATGACTTTGATCTTAATCTTGAAGCATTTCTCTGATGATGTTAATATCTCCACAGGAAGCAAACCTTATGAACCTGGTTTAAGGTTATTAAGTTTAGGCTTACAACATTATAGTGTTGTACTATGTAATTCTTTGGATAATTCAGGTTCAAGAGTAGATCCGAAGGGGACAAGGTAGGAAGACCATAAAAATATTACTTGGGCTTGAATGATATGTTCAAGGTTGTTAAAATGGGGTGCCTAAGTCTTATGTTATGTTATAATAATGTGTTGGATGTTAATTTCCCAACCCCATTTACATATGGCCTTTATATTCTTTATCCCTCTGATTCCTAACTTATAATGTTGCATATCATTAAGATAAACCTATCGTAATGTAAGAAATAATTGTTTCTATTGCAATATGTTTGATTGAATAAAGTTATCCACTAAGCTAGCCTAAGGGGCTACTTTTGTGGTATATTATTTAGCCAACTTGATAAATTTAGAGGAATCGATCCACTCCTAGGTACTTGGTACCCTCTAAAAAACTAATTAATAGATTTAAAAGCTTCCCCACTAACCATGATAAAATTGATAAGGATGCATTCTATTTTGTGTTATTACAAATTTGGTAGGGATCTTATTGGTTTGAAAAGGAATTTCTAAATATAATTGGGAAAATAAGATAAACATGAAATTAATGCATGGTCTGGTCCTCGAATTAGGCACAACTCCTTGTCCTTTGGGAGGTTTCATTTTAATTTTTGTTTTGATCTTTAGTCCATATTGAGATTTCTACGGGCTCTGCATGAGATTGATGTTTTGAGTGGTGTGGTTGAGAACCATATTATGTAAGGAGTTAATGGTTTTGTTAATAAATTCGAATTCAACGTCACAAAACTCGGTGGGCAAGCTACTCTTGTAAATATTTTAATAGCTAATTTATAAGTTGTATAAGGGTCTTTTTTCAGGATTTTTTAATGTGAATGTGGTGAAGGATATTGGGAAAATTCATGAGCTTGTTTATGCAATCAACGAGTTCGAAAAAGAATCGCAAGATATCACCAAGCATGATATGATCCATTTATTCCCTAATACTTTGTTCCATTGATTATTTACAAGATTAGAAGTCACTGTGTTTATGTTTTGTGTCTAATCTTTAGTATGAAATTGTTAAAATAATTATGGTTATGTGTTTTCTTGGCCAATGTATTTACTGTGTTGGGTAATATATTTTGTTTTTTAAATGGGTACCAAAGAGAATATGAAGCTTGGCTGGACATAATGTTGATTGTAACTAAGGATATAGTTATATTCATCTAATTTATGGTTGTGTTTTGAGAACTAAGCCAATATTGCTGGGGTTCATAGTTAAGATTATTTTATTATGATAATTGTAGTTGACTTCCCTTATCACTGGATTTGGGTATGAGATAGAATTCCTAGATAACACAATTAAGCTATATCTTTGGGGGTTGTGATCAGCTCTGTAACGTAATTTTTTTTCTTTAAGTTAGCTGATTTGTGGTTTAGTTGAGTATGTTATTTTGTGTGTTACTTGGTTTCAACTTGATATGTGGAATGAATATTATTCGTGGCATATGTTTAGACTATGGCATTAGCTCTACTATTTTACGGGTCTTATAATAACCATCTACTAGGGTTTTTATTATTACTTGTGGGATGCTCTATTAATTTGGGACTTACCTTGTTCAGTTTTTGTTGTTATGTGTTGATATATTGAGACTTGTATTTTGTGAAAGTACTAAAACATATGTGAAATTTATGAGATCCCTATGGCTATATGTGGTATAAAAACCAATAACTTGAGGATTAGATAAATACATACATATACATATTTTTAATCGAATCAGGTTTATGGGTATTATTGTTTTAGTTCTTGCATGGTGTGTTGAACAAAACCATGGAACTTTTTTAGTCATTTCATGGCTTCTGTGTATTGTTTAAATGGGTAGGTGTGTTGGAAAATGATGGTATCTAACTATAACTTAGACTCGTCCCTTTATGAAGAAAGTATCTAGAATCTTTGAGTGTCGAATAATATGTATAATGATATTATAAATCGAATCTTCAATTCGAACATGGGAGTCTAGGGGAATTGTTGTTCTTGAGCCTTGTCATAAAATTATATGACTGGATAGCATCAATAGTTGCATAATTAGTTTTCTATGTCTATGGAGCAAGACATTATGATATAGATGTACCTTCTCATTGTCTTGAATTGGTTAGCTATCATTGAGAGAATAAATTTATACCTATATATATGCTTTAGCATATTTCTAACAATTGGAATAAGAAATGAGTTCGGCTTGCAAATCTGATAATTATATAAGTATATAAATATAATTATATACACTTGTTGGTATTATTGGTTAAATACTTGTTGTATACTTATGAACCATAGTAGTATTGTTGAATGGACTCAAAAGGACATTCTACTCTTGATAACTAAACGACTGTTGCATTATTACATTATAATGTGTATTATTACCTACATGTTTTTTATTGTTGTCTTATTAAAATAAGATCAATAACATTGATTAACCTATCTATTCTTGCAAATTGGTATTAAGAATTATTGACTGAAAATTATGGATAAAGTTGTGAATGTTAGTTGATTGCCATTATATGTGCTTCATGAGTTACAAATTACTATGTTGTTTTTAGTTCCTAAAATTACAATCTTTTCATTAATGTAAATAGTAAATGGCACAAATTATTAACGTAGAGTTGGGTACTATCATGCTTAGTTCGAACAAAGTGAGAATTGCTACCATGTTTTGCAGATGGAGTTATGTAAGTTGGAAAGATGAATAAAGTTGAAAGGTTTTATTTTCCAATTAGATTGATAAAGGATTCCTTGATTTATATAGGTTTTTTCATGAAATAGAAATGCTTTTTTATTGTATTAAAAGGTGGAAAAAGGCATGAATTTGTATTACTGCTCCGAAATGGAAAAGAAATGAATGAGATGTAATCATTATTTGTTTAAGCTTGATTCACTCAAGAAAACATGTAGGAAGGTTTCTTTTCTTGGTTGAATACTTAATTGAAACTATATTTGGAAATTGTACTAGGTATTAGTAAATTAATCAATATAATGAAGTTTTAACATGAAGATTTGTAATCAAGATAATAATGTATCTTCAATTGCAACCCAAGGGATTAATAATATTTTAATCTCAAATCTTTTATAAATGTTAGAATCATCGACAATCATAGAACTAGATAGAAATGTGAATGCCATGATAAAAAATCTTGACTAATATGAGGTCTTGTTCCTAATGGGTGCATATGATGGATTTCTAAGGACTTCACTTGATTGTTACCACATAATACAAATGGAAAAAGGTATTTTAGTCAATAATAGTATAGCTATGATGGTATTATATGACTATATGATATGATGTATTATCATTTAATAAAATATAAATCATTCTCTAAAAAAAGAATAATATGGATTATATTTGTAATATGGAATGGTTACACCTTAAAATTTGATAAGAGTCCTCTCAAACTATTTTTTTTTAATTTGTAACCTTATAAGGATCTGAGATATAAGATTATCTAAATTTTTAGGTTTATGGATCAATCTGTTGTAAACCAACTTATATGAACTATGTGACTTTATACTCTGTGATGGATGAAGTATGATATAATTAAGACGTGCTTGCTACCTTCTTGTAACATTAAGGATTAAATGGAAGTAGGGGAATACCTTGGATAATAGTTCCATCATATACCATTCTTGGGAGGATACATTGATAATATAAGTAAGAAAATATGAACCATAGTTAGGGAAAGGTCATTCCATATTAACTATATAAAGTGATGGATCTTGTGTCTGAGTAATTTTGTATATTGCTTGAAAATGAGGTATAACGTACTTAAGGTTATCATAAAAATGTATGTAATTGAATGGAGTAGGGATAAGTACTTAAAACACTGTAGTTCCTATTGGGATAATAGAACTATTAAGTGATGTATTTGGCATAATACATATTTTTGATCAATAAATGGAACGGTGGATTATTATGGTAAAGGAATATGAAACTGTAAATAATATTTACTAAATTATGTTAGAATGAATTTGAACATGCAGTAAATTATCATGAGTATCTAGTACAGACCGTACGTATGGTTTATACCAATGAAAGAGTTACACCAATGCTTAGTTAACATCAAGTCATAACTTAACAAATAATCTTAACCTAAGATATGACATTCCAATGGGGTAGCTTCTATGTCGAATTATCTTGTCAAGATCCCCTAAATGAGAAGGTTATAATGCACTAAGATGAAATTGTTGTCCTAGGTATGAATGTGGGTAGTGTTGCATGGAAAAATGCCCAATTTTATGTTATTATGAATATGGGAAAGAGAGTGACCTGTAATGATGCAAATCATTACGGAGAAACTCACTCTCCCTTAGTCATCCTAAACTGATATTTCCGATCTTACCCATGTAGGCCAATTAAGATCAGTGCCTTGTACGAGAATTGTAGTCCTATATTTATTGCACCATTGTTGAATGCTAATCTATATAACTGAATAAGTGAATAAGGTAATATGACAAGTTCCCAATGGTGAGTGTTTCATCATGGAACTGAACATGGCATACATGTATCTGAAACCTTTCCCAAAGTAGAGTAAGATTATTATTACACTATTGTGATTTCACCAGGATCTAAGTTGTGAGATGTAGGATGGATTTCGTGGCAGAATCTAGGTATAAACTTAGAAAGAATCACGTAATTATCAATGCTTGATAAAGGAAAAACAACATGATACACTTGTTGTATTGGCTCGTTAAGAGCATTGAGAGAGATCGAGTAGGATCAGTATACTCTCGTATAATTGCACATGGTTTATGACAGTTATCGGAAATGGATTGCATTAAGGTTTATGTTGGATTTAAATATATGGGTATTTAAATTGAGAAGCATAAAGTATTAAAAACAATTCGCTGATGTGAAGTGAAAAAAGTGGTTGTTACACAATCAGTGATGAAACCAAACCTAGATATGAAGATGATCTTTTAAATCAATAACAAGTGGCTTTCCAAGATGTAAGAACATACCCAAACACTTTAAATTTTTAAAAACTCAGCCGAAAACATGGACAATCATAAAACAACAAAAATGTGGTGAACGCAATCTATGCTAACACTCATGAGAGATGCCTTCCCTTGTCCCAAATGGTAAAAAAGAATGCAAATGTATAGATAAAATGGGGTGGAAATGAATTAAGCATTACTTGGGCATAACTTTGCCTTGTCATAAGCAGAGAAATAAAATAAGCTAAGTAAGTCGTCATACATTTCGTGATGAGTGAAACTTAGCTTCAACTTAAGTGGACTCTTTGCCTTGTCTTAAAGACAAGGTTTTGAGTTCAAGTATTTCATCACTTCGTGAGAGTTCGACAAGACATGATGGTTTGGACTAGAAAAGTGGGCTCCAAGAAGATACAACTTTCCTAAGTAGTTCACTTAACTAGGGGTCACAATTTTATCTATTGCAAGCTTATTTTTCCAAAGTTTCCCAACGAGTATCTCGACTTTAATTTACCCCCTGCGAACATGATGAGAAATGAATGCATTCATGCGTGTTCTCCTTGGGGTCGCTATATGGATAACTTTTACTTTGAATCAAAATATTAAAAATAGTCAAGTGGGTGTGCGGAACACTTCGTATTTCATCCACGAGGTTACTCAACGGTAGACTAGTTTAGGGTTCCTAGAACCACCCCCATTATTATAGCTTAAGGCGTTATACACATGGGGTTACCTTCTAGTTGAGCGGATAGGGACGTACCATTTTTCTAAACCTACATATACAATGTGTTGAATGTGGTGTGTTTTTTAATATTTTTAAACCTAGCGTGGTTTTCATCACACACCGTTTGGCAACCTATATCGAACACATTAGTATTGTCTTACTACCCAATTATTCGACACATGATTTAGGTCCTACACCAAGATTAGTATTTTTCCAATAACATCATATAAATAGGATAAGATATTACTTTTGATTTCCTAGATCGTCCTAAGACACAAGAAAATAGCATACACAACAAGCTATCCTACTCAAATGTGGCAAGAAATGGAAAATACTTCAGTAATTTGTGAAAAAGAAACACTTTTTATCCAACTTTGAAAGTTAATCCTTTAGAATCTTAAATTGAAGTCTTTGGAAAGAAAAGAGAAGGTTTTTAAAACGTTTTTTATTCCAAAGAGCACCTATAAGGTGAAAGGGAAGAGCATACGTGCTTCAAAGAATTTTACAAACCAAAAATGCAAACAATGAACTAAGTTAGGATAAAAATAATATCACAAGAATTTCAAACCTCCGTTAGAAACCTATAAATTATTAGAGAAACCTAGAAATTTGACTCTACGAACCTGGAATAAAATTTTCATTTTTGACAGTGACACCTACGCACCTAGAATGATAGATACATACCCTTTTTGATAGATAGACGCCCTAAGTGGTAGATACACGTGACTATAGAAATTGACAGTGTAGTTTTATGCTTACGTGGGAAGAATGACACGTACGCGTGGGTTTTAGTGTATACATGTCCCAAAAGGAAGGTACACTTGCAAGTTAAAATATAAGCTCAACACAATATTTGGAATAATGCCTACACGTCTCAAGATATGGGTACACATGCCATTTGACAAGTACGCTGGGATAAGGATGGGTACATGTCCCTTTGTAAAATGGGCTGAAAGTCAAAATGCAATTAGATGGGTATGCGGCCAGAATGATCAATGCGTGTCCATGTCGATGGATAGGCTATGGTTCAAGACACCTATACGTACCCCTATAAAACCAAAAAAAAATATGGAAATTAAAATTTCAAAAAATAAAACAGGTTAGTTTTACACTATTAAAACCTATTTCTATCTTTAACCCATTAAATATTCATACGAAAGGGAGATTTAGTGAACTTAAAGTTATAAATCTATTAGAAAACAATCTATTTAACCCTAAAATCATGATAATTGGTTAGATATGGAAATGAAAATCTCAAAAACAACTTCTAAAGGAATATGGAGTAAGTCCCACTGGGCATACCAAATGCGAGCAAGGAAAGGATGCAAAAGATATGAAAATGGGGTAAGAACACTTAAGAAACCCCAATGATTTAAACAAACAAATAATTGGACCATCATGATAAGAAATAAGAAAGGATTAATTACTTTGCATGCATTAATCTTGAAGTAAACAAGAAAACATAACGTTTCTAGTTATCCTTTATTCTTGAAAGCTTTGTAAATGAACCTAATGAAGATCATAAACAATCAGTTTATGATTATGAGAATGGGAGCTCACCATTAAGAGCTACAAATCCATATGGTTCTTCTTATTTACTTAAATATTGAGTGTGTAATGAAATAGCAAAGAAAATATCTAAATATAAGAATGAAAAGAAGCTCTTAATCCTAAACAAAATACTATATTTTATGCTAGAAAGGAGGAAGTGTTCTTAGAAATGGTCTAGGGGTAGTGGGGTAATAATAATTTTTCTAATCGCATAAGTGGATGACATTTGGTGCATGTGGGACAAATGAATAAGCCAAAAAACACTTTATGGCTTTAGAATTGGTTAAACATGCCTTATGTTGGTTAAAATAGGTTTAGGCTAATTAATCCTGATTAGTGAGGAATTAGGAGCCAAACAGGGTTGTGAGGGGTCTACTCAATCTAATGAAATGGATTTATAATCTAGGAAGCTATTATAAGTGGTTTAGAAGGATTTTAGAATAGGTTTTAGCTAATAAGAGGATATATTAGCCTTACTAGTTGGTCACAAGAAAAATACGACCAAAATGATGTCGTAAAAGGATATTTAGATAGGCCTAATTGACAACATGTCATCAATTGACGAGGAGGAGGATAGTTAGTTTAATTTCAAGAATAATAGTGCTTTGATAAAAATACATGTATCTATAGGTCTCATCAATGTTGGGGCCGCTTTTCAAAGAGCGATGGACATGGCTTTCGATTATTTGGATAAAAATGTATTGTCACTTATTTAGATGATCATACAATATTCTCAAAGAATAAAAAGTAAAATTTGATATACTTTGAATAAGTTTTTCTAAGGTGTCAATAATATGGAATATCATTGAATCTAAAAAATTCAATATTTGGAGTGACTGAAGGAAATTTCTTAGGACATAATGTGAATAAAGAAGGATAAAAGATTGCTCTATAGAGAGTATAAATGATTCAAAATATTTTTTTTCCCATAAGAAAGAAGGGAGTTCATTCATTTTTTTTAAGGTCAATTTCCTTCATCGCTTTGTTCCATATTTTTCTGAGTAAAACAAGCATATTACAAAAATGATGAAGCACCAAGAGAGATTCACTTAGAGTAAGAAAGGAAAATAATCTTTCGATAATATCAAGAAGGCTAGAGCCGAAGCTCCAACCTTGGTATGTCCTGATTTCAAGAAATATTTCAATGTGTATTTCTATGCATCTTAGCACACTATTTCAAAAGAATGAGGAAGGGCTTGAGTCACCTATTTCCTTCATGAAATTCCCATTGAAAAATCACGAGTTCAAATAATTTACCATCGACAAGCATGCTTATGTTGTGGTTAACGCAGTCAAGAATTTCATATTCTACATAGACTCTTACACCATTGTGATGTTTCCTAGATCATCTATAAATTCTATCTTGACTCAACAAGAACTCAAAGTAAAAAGACGAAACTAGGTGTTGAAGATTCAAGAGTATGACTTAGAAATAAGAACATCAAATTTTTTTAGAGACAATGGGTTATGAAATTTGATAGTTGAAGATGAGTCTCTCATGACTCAGTATGAAGATAAAGAATGGCATTACTATATATGCATAAGTAAGGACCTTCCCCAAGTACTCGTTTTAAATACTAACAACAAGTGGTAGAGTGATATTTCTTACTTTTTCACTTAGGGTGATTTTCCTAAGTATATGGGTTATAAGAAAAGAAGGACCTTCAAGCTCAAAACTGCAAGGTACGTGATTTGGAACCATGTATTATACAAGAGAGCCGTTGATGGATGTTTGTTAAGGTGTTTTGAAAAAGAGAAATATGAGAGTCGATAAAAGCATATCATGACCAAGCCTATGGTGTACATTCCTCCACCATGGTCACTGCACAAAATATCCTTTAAGGGAGGTACTACTGGCCTACTCTCTTTCAATATTCTCATAAATGGGTATCTAAGTGTGAGCCTTGCCAACAGTTTATGGGAATATCACAACTCGCCACACTTCTTCTTAGACTGGTGGTTATTGAAGATCCTTTCCAACAAAGAGATCTAGACTTCATCGCCACTCTTAATCCTCATTATAGTGCAGGTCACAGCTTCGTGCTCATGGCAATGGATTACTTCACTAAATGGGTGGAGGCAATACAAGTCAAGAAATCCAATTCGGAAATGGTATGTAACTTCATCAAGGAAAATATTATCATTTGATTTGGCATTCCACACAAGGTAGTTATTGATAATGCCACTTATTTCTCTTTTATGGAATTAATTTAGTTATGTTACTGATACAGAATATCCTTAGCCCACGCATCTTACTATTTCCCTCAAGGGAATGGTCAAACAGAATCTAGTAATAAGAATATTGTGACAATTGTGTGGAATCTCATAGATCAGAATCATAGAAATTGGCACAAGAAGCTATATGATGCACCATGGGGTGATAAGATCACTCCTAAAAGGTCTATTGGTATGTCTTTGTTCCAATTCCTATATGGAATAAACGCTAAGTTCCAATCATTGTAAAGTTACTGACATTGTAACTAATCAAAGCAGTAGAAGAATGGTGAGTTCTAAGACTCACTTGACAAAAGGATTTTGTATTTGGAGAAGCTATGTTAATATAGGGTGTTGGTATTTGATCAGATAAAATACCATCAATTGAAAGTAAAGAAAAATTTTAATAAGAAGGAAAATAAGATATTTTCAAATTTGTGTTTTTATTTACAAAATTAGGCCTAGATATGTGTGCAATGTTGTGTTCCATAGGGTTAGAAGGTATCAAAGTGGCTAACTTCTTCATATTTTGTCCTTCCTTTCTTCTTTATAGTTGTGTGGGAAGATATCAAGGTGGCTTGAAATTATGTACACTACTCTTCCCTCTCAACGTGTTACTTTGTTACCTCTCCTCTTTGGTGTTGGTTCATGTGTACTCAACTTCATCTCCTACTCGACCTTATCATTTGGCATAATTGGAGATTGATCACCCCCAACCTTTTGGAATCTTAACAATAAATCAAAATTCCAAAAGTACAACAAGAATGGAAGCTTCTCCCTCTGCAAAAATGAACATGTGCATTATTTTCGTGTTTTGCATCTCTTTACTTTACTCTATACAATTTTAATTTTTCAAACTTATAACCATTATTTACATTTGAGCTATAGTTCAATTTCTTCTATGGATGTTAACTACACTCTAGGTTGCATGTTTCACCATAGAACGTGCTAACACCACCACAAAGTACAACAACTATCAAGCGAAGAAAAAATGTGTGTGCACACTAAGAGATGGTTTTCCTTGAAGTATAATATTTTCAACTCACACTTCAAGGGGGGAAATCTAGACATTAGCGTATGCTAACTTGCCCTTTCGCAATGATAAGTTTGGCTTTGTTCCTATGTTAAGATAAATGCTCACATTTTAATCCCAATGTATACATACATACATATGTGTGTGTGTGTATCTTGTTCTTAGCTTGCTCATCTTTACACACTTCTCTATCATTCATCCAAGAAATATTTGTTATCCAAATTAGTAATCCATCTCCAGGAATCATTTCAAACTTCTATATTTTTCATCACTAGTTACTTGTCCAAAACCGTACATCTCAGGTCAATAGTGGAGAAGAGTCTTGGTTGACTTGTACAGTCCTTAAAACCTCCCATCTAACAACTTTTTTTTCAATTTTAAAACATCATATGAGTAGTTTCTTCTATCCCTAGGTTGTCCATAATGTGAATGTTTAACATATGAAAACCTATATAAGCAAGTCAATTGCACTTTATACTCATCGGACATTATCATAATATCTTATTGTGAATATCAACACTAAAGCACTTAGAGCTCTCATAAACCTTCCTAAAGTAGTTTCACATCAGTTCGATCAGCCACCACAAAGGTTTTAAAGCACTCAAACCAGGATCAAGAGTTTAGCTTTATCCATTTCCAAGCACTCAATGCTCCCTATAACCATGTCTTAGCAAGAAACAAGTCACTATAAGCATTATCAAAGGTCTTCAATGGACAAAAGGAATTATTCTAAGCATTTTAGGCCTATTACCATGTTGGGTACATTCTCTACTCTATAATTAAGCCCACTATCTTTGTGTCAAGAGACATAAGGACGCCAATAGGGTGTTGGGCTTAGATATGCATGCACCCTTGTACCTACACTATGAGAACAGACATGTTCAAGGCTTACTCCCGCTCAAGTGTTAGCAATGCAACATTTGGATTGGTTCGGCAAGGGTTGATCACCAAGGGTAGTTTAACCTCACCCATACATTGATTTCTCCTTACGTTATCTAATGCTTTCATGAAGTTTATCGCAAGTATCTAGGGCTTATATTTATTGTAGGTCATTACAGATGGTGTTGAAAGTATGTGATCTGTAGGGATGGATAGTGAAAAACATTGATAGGTACGTGAAGGGCAGGTGAAGTTGTAAAACCTCAACTTGCATAGGTCAAAGACCATATAGAAGGATTCAAGACCATACCACACTCCTAAAAGATTTATACGGTCTTACATAGGAGTAGTTTCCCAATTCTAGATACAGCGACAAATGATTTATAGATTTAAGAGAGATCTTTAACCCAATCTGCACATTCAAATCATATTTGTACCACTTTACACGATTAAGTACTTATGCTTTTGCATGTTTTTAAGAAATCATTATATTGTTTTAGCATAGTTGCAGACATTATTGTTTTATGTTGAATGTCCCATGGATAATTTCTATTAATTAATTCCAAATAATCATCCCATAGAAAACCCTTACATCTTATACTCATATCACATTCATATTTTTAGGGTGTAAACACTATCGAATCTCAAGAAAAAATTCTCGAATCTTCCTTAATTCAAGAGTAGACTTTAGGAGTAACCTCTATATAAGTCTGAAGCACTTTGAACTAGGTTATGAGCATGTCAATATAGCCAAGAGCATTCCAAGAAAATTCAATATTATCTCAAGCCAAGTCAAAGAAAACATTATCAAGTATTGAGAACCAAATGCTAGTTATGTTCATGTAGTTGCATCCTCAGAATTGCACTTTCAATAGGTGGATATTATGTGGGTTTGGTGCTCCTTTAGACGTAGTGATATATAGGCAATGCAAGTGTAATGAAATTACTTGTATAATTCAGATCATGAGCAGAAATATAACACCCAATAACACAATATACCAGAATAATGATCTCAATATGCAATAAGAATAGCTACGCCACTTCGAGGGAGCAACCTCCAAACCATACAATAATACTCAAATGCTCTAATGATGATCAAATACTACCTACTAACCTCTATATATACTATTCCTATGTTATGGCCAACACCAAGGCCGACCCACTAATGAAAATATAACATATATGAAAGAAATACATAATGATAAGAAGTTATGATAGCCACAAGTCGGCTATATACATCCAATATAAGATATATGATTAAGGGTGTAGCATGCCCCTCCCCTTCGAAGCCACATTGTCCCCAATGTTGAGAAGACCTGGATGCTGCTGCAGGAAATTTGCATCCTCCCAAGTTGCGTCTTCATTGTCTAGATTTTTCCACTTGATCAAATACTCAGCTGATGACCCTTGTCCTCAACCGCTTAGTACGTGTTTGAAGGATGCATTCTGGTTCCAGGATGATTTCTACCCCTCTTCATCAAGCTCTGGTAACACTGTCTGGGTTGATATTGTCTGTCCAATTACCTTCTTTAGGCAAGATACATGGAAGACTGGATGAATTCGAGTAGTTGGAGGAAGTTCCAGTTTGTATGCTACATTGCTAATCTTCTGTAACACATTGATAAGGACCATAATATTTAGGTGAAAGCTTGTTATCCTTTTTGTGTTGTTTTAAGGACATTTGCTTATATGGTTGTAAACGCACAAAAAACCCAATCACCGACTTCAAAATGTCTTTAACTGCGATGTTGGTCTGCCTGCTGCTTCATGCGGTTTTGTGACATGGCCAAATTCTCCCTGAGACTACAAAGCACCTCTTGTTGGTGTTGAATATGTTCTTCAACTGCTCGAACCTTTGGCTGGACTCTCAAAGATGAAGTGATAGATGGTGGATGATACCCATATAATGCCAAGAAAGGAGACATTTTAGATGAAGTATGAAAGGAGGTGTTATACCACCATTCTGCCAGTGGCAACCATTGGACCCATCTCGCTTGCTTATCTGATGTAAAACAACGAAGATATCCCTCCAAGCACTTGTTTTACACCTCTATTTGCCCATCAGACTGGGGATGATAAGAGGAACTACGAGCTAGTTGTGTGCCCAAGCATGAGAACAAGTCAGTCCAAAAATTACTAGTAAAGATAGGGTCTCGATCACTTACTATAATCTTTGGTGTCCCATGTAGCTTTTGAATTGTATCCCTGAAGGCCGTTGCTACTGTACTCGCAACAAATGGATGTGATAAAGCACAAAAATGGGCATATTTGGTGAGTCTATCCACCACCACCATGATTACATTTTTACCTTCTGATTTAGGCAATCCTGTGATGAAGTCCATAGACAACCTCTTCCCACCTCTGGCTAGGAATAGATAGAGGTTGTAAAAGACCTGGGGACTTAATTGTTTCGCCCTTATTTTGCTGACAAACCATGCATTCTGCCACAAACTTTTGTACATCTCCTTTTAACCCTTCCCAGAAAAAATCATGCTTGATTCGATGATAAGTCTTTAAGAAGCCAGAATGACCCCCTACTGGAGAGGCATGGAGCTCAGATAGAACCCTATTTTTAAGGATTGAATTCTTACATAGATATAATCTATCTTTATACCATAAAACATCTCCTTTCCCATAAAAAAAATTTCTGACATGTTTGGATCTTGTTGGAGATTTTGAATGAGATTTTGTGTACCTGGGTCATTTTTCCATTCAGACCTTGCATCCTCTATCCAATCCTCCTGTAATATAGATATGGCATACAACAATGCCTGTGCAGATTCATCAATCCGAGATAAAGCATCAGCAACTACATTCTCTTTCCCTTTCTTGTATATTATCTCAAAATCATACCCCCAACATTTTTGAGACCCATTTTTGTTGTTCTTCTGATGATAAGCGTTGCTCTAAGAAGTATTTCAAACTATCATGATTAGTCTTTACTTTGAAATGTCGTCCCATTAGATATGGTCTCCATTGTTTCACTGCATGAAGTATTGCTAACATTTCTTTCTCCATAAACTGGTTTAGAGATATTCTTACCCTTGAATTGATGGCTCTCGAAAGCAATGGGTCGCCCTTCTTGCATGAGTACTGCCCCCATACCATACCCTGAAGCATCACATTCAACAATGAATGTTTTTGAAAAATCTGGGGTGGCTAGAACTGGAGTGGTGCACATGGCCGCCTTCAACTTCTCAAAGGCCATAGTAGCTTGCTCATTCCAATGGAAAGAGTCCTTCTTCAATAAAGCTGTGAGTGGTGCTGCGATGCTCGCCATAATTCCTTACAAATCTACAATAATAACCTGTAAGCCCCAAAAATCCTCAGAGATTTTTTAGGGTTTTGGGAACCTTCCATTCAAGCATGGCTTTTATCTTGTTAGGATCCACTTTAACACCTTCATAAGAGACAATATGACCCAGATATTCAACCTCCTTGACACCAAAAGAACACTTAGAGGGCTTTGCATAAAGTTGATGTTGTTCAAGAGTTTCCAACACTTTATTTACATGATGCAGGTGTTCCTCCCATGTTTTACTATAGATTAATATATCATCAAAGAACACTAAAACAATACTTTCGAAGAAATGGCTTAAATATTGAATTCATCAAGCTTTGAAATGTAGAGGGTGCATTTGTTAGTCCAAAAGGCATTACCAAGAACTCATAGTGTCCTTCATGGTGTCTTGAAGGTTGTTTTATGAATATCTTCATCCTTGATTCTAATCTGATGATATCCAGAACGAAGATCAAGTTTTGTAAAGTAAACAGCACCATGTAACTCATCTAGCAAATCATCAATTACAGGAATAGGAAACTTATCTTTAACTGTGTACTTATTGAGTTCCCTATAATCTGGACACATGCGCCAATTGTCATCTTTTTTCCGTACCATCACTACAGGAGAAGAGTAAGCACTTTGACTATGATGAATAAGTCCTGCTTCTAACATCTCTTGAACTATCTTCTCAATCTCACTCTTTTGCATATAGGGGTACCTATAAGGTCTGATGTTGGGTGGTTGAGTCCCTGGTACTAGCTGGATGGCATGGTCATCGGTCTCTTTTTGGAGGCAAACCCTTGGGCATTTCTCCAAAAACCCTTGAGTGCTCATCTATAATTGCTTGCATATCTGCGGGTATAAATGTATTGGAATGATGTGCTTCCATTGAAAATAGTTGTGCCACAAACCCTTCTGCACCCTTTCTAAGCAATTTTTGCATCTGATGAGAACTTACCATCTGCGGGGATTTTTGCTCTTAGTCCTTTTAGTTTAAAATTCCTCCCTTCTGACTGAAATTGCTATGAACAACTCTTGGAAATTCATTTCAATGGTTCCCAAGGTGGTAAGCCATTGAACTCCTAACACAATGTCTGCTCCTCCCATGGCAATGGCATACATATTGCTAGTTAGCAAGTAATCTCCCATGGTGAGATTAATGTTATGGCATTTTCCTGAACAACTAACAGTTTTTCCATCAGCAATCATGACTTGACATTCTGGAGCTGGATAAACAAAGCAGTTCAAGCGTACCGCTAACTTATGATTGATGAAATTATGAGTACTTCCCGAATCAATCAATACTGTTACCCTCTGTTTTTTTAAGAATCCAACTACTTTGAGAGTTTGGGGAGTGCTAATACCAAAAATTGCATGGCATGATATTGTTGGTTGGGAATCTCCTAATTCCTCCTCTGGCTCTACCTCTTCGTCTTCTTCATTTTCTTCTTCTTCAGTAGGTCCCTCAATGTAGAAAAACTTCTTTTCCGCACACTTATGTCCTGGTCCAAATTTGTTTGTCACTATTAAAACATAACCCTTTGGCTCTCTTTTCCTTCAATTTGTTGAGGTGTCAGACTCACTGGCCTAGGGAATGATGGTGGAAGGGTGCTACGATCTCTGATAGTACTAACAGTTTGTTTCCGACTTGAAAGAAATTTTTCCTCTGCCCTACGTGCCATGATCATAGAATCTGAAACCTTATGATAGAAGTAAACATGTTGCACCGCAGCTCATGTGTGTCTGTAAGACCCCCGAGAATAGTCATTCAGATCTCTTTTATAATATTTTCCATTCCACTCCTTAAGGGAAAGGGTTTGGAATTGAGAATGTAATCTTTACTAGCTATTTGTCTTGCTTTGTTAATTGACTGAAAGATAATTCTTTGACACACTAGAACTATATGGTGCAATTGGCAACTCTCGGTGAATATTGTCCTGTAAAATTGAGACCACTCTTTTTTCCTTGAGCACATAGGCATTGATACCAAACGATTGGTGTCAGGTTTCACGATACCAAGGATGTCAGGTACCTTTTTTTCTAATGGACTCTATGAAGATGAAAGATATTATCCAACTTTGAATCCAACTAGTTGGCAATCTTTTCATAAAAATTATGCATTTCCACTGTTGGAATCATGTTAACACAACACAAGCCCTCTAGAGTGTTTTTATTTGGATTGGGCATGTTTGAAAGATCACCCTAACCTATTTTTTCTATTACGTTTTGACCTGAATATACACCTTGGTTGATAGAGTATGATTGATTTGTGATCGATTAGGAAGATATATAACCCATTTATTGAAAATAAAAGTGAATAAAATCCCCCCCCAATCATTTTCCCAATATTTTCTACATCTTCTTTCTACCACTCATCAATGTGTTGAGGTGTTATTAACTAGCCGAGGTAATGATGGTGGAAGGTGCTTACATCTATATATTGATTGACATTTTTTTTCTGGTTGGAAATAAATGTTCCTCTTCCCTACGTGCCATGCTCATAAAATCTGAAACCTTTTGATGATTAAACATATGCACCTCAGTCTCAATGTGTTCTGTAAGACCCCCGAGAAATAAGTCATTCAGATTTTCTTTAGTAATATTTTCCACCCATAAGGAAAGGTTTTGGAATTGATGAATGTAATCTTTGACTATGCTTTTTTGTCTTAGCTTTGTTAATTGACTGAAATAATTCTTTGACACACTAGAACTATAGTGCAATTGCAACTCTTCGGTGAATATTTTCCATGTAAAATTGAGACCACTCTTTTTCCTTTGAGCACATAGCCATCGATACCAAACGAATTGGTCAGGTTCAAGATACAAGGATGTCATGGTAACCTTTTTTTCTAATGGACTCTAATGAAGATGAAAGAGATTATCCAACTTTTTAATCCAACTTAGTGGATCTTTTCATAAAAATTATGCATTTCCACTTTTGGAATCATGTTACAGGCCTCTAGAGTGTTTTTATTTGGATTGGGCATGTTCGAAGATCCACCCTGCCTATTTTTTCTATTATGTTGACTTGAAGATACACCTTGGTTGATATGAGTATGATTGATTTTTGATCAATTAGGAAGGATATAATGACCCATTATATTGAAAATAAAAAGGTGAATAAAATCCCCCAATCGTTTTCCAATATTTTCTACATCTTCTTTTCTGACCACTCAAACCTTGAGGTTTTGCAACTCAAACTCAAGTTGCCTTACCTTGTGGTCTGTTGAAGTAAACCCTAAACTTGAGGACTTTGTAGCTACCCCTTCTAACTCTAACTCCTCAACTATTATCTCATATTTGTCATTGGTTTTACTCAGAGTGATGGTTTTCTTTTTTCTTCTTGTGGAAGGCCCCGCTATGATGCCCTAAAATGGTAGGACTTAGGGATCAAGGTTAAAATTTAGGGTTTGGGATTTCAATATAAATTTGGTCAAATATGAAATAAATCAAAGAACAAACTCAAACTAGTTTTTTATCCTCTTTCTGGAAATGTAAATAACTTGGTAAAATTCCTTAAATTGCACCCTAGGTAGCTGAATTATGAAAAAATCTAAAACCACAACAACTTTTGAAAAACAAGTCAATAATGCTTGAAATTTGGAGAGGAGTGTACTTGATTGATTTCACCACATCAAAAAAATTACAGAAAAAAATGCTACCAATTTTGAGATATAGTCGAACCTTCACAATTAGGGTTTGACGCATCACTGGTTGAGTTTAAGCTTTGATGCACTAATAAGGTAATTACTTGTATACATATGATTATTAACAACAATAGAACTCCAAATAACACATGATTGTACTTAAATGATCTCAATATGCAAGTAGAATAACTTAGCCACTTGGAGGGGTGTTGTCCTCTCAAAATTTCCCCCCTCTTTTGAGAAGTTCAAAATCAGAAATTTTGAGGTTAATCACCTTTTCTGTTGTTTTGGTAAGAGGAAAAGTCAAAAAGTTGGAAAGAATCTACGTTTTCGGGTCATTTTGTGTGATTTATGGGTATGTCAGAAATTTTTGTCCCATATGTCCCAAGTTCATTCGGGCTCCCTATTCGCCGATTGGCCACATTACCTGAAAATTTGTTTTCTTGCGGGCCCATCGGAACTTTTTGTCCCAAATGTCCCAAGTCACTCGGGCCCGTTGTTCACCTTTCGCCCGCATCGTGCACTTCACGTACTCACGTCCCTCATGTCCCATAAACTTTTGTGCATTTTGTCCCCGCATTCCCCACATCAGCCAAATCACTCTTTCGCATCCTGCATGTTCCAATTAAACCAAAGGCCATCCAGGATATTTTTTCCCACTCTTTCAAAATATCTTGTTTTTCAAGTTGGTAGATGTGTATTTAATGCACATTTATTACCTTTATCTCTCCTAAACGGCTATTTAATAAGTAGCCCTGCTACGCATTTTTGCACACTGCTTTCTTATCAATTGCTCATACCCTCGCAATCGAAATTTATGTGCGCATACCCATTCCCCCTGCAATTTCATCAAGAGTACAAATTGTGAATTTTTCAGATTGCTATCAACATGAAGATCAAATTCCAAGGTCAGGAGTAAGTTTCACCGCTCGAGTCTGCCGTTCCCGATATTAGGGACAGTGAAGTTCATCACCTAGACTTTAGGGATTTCTGAACTAGGATGACAGACTCGAACCCCTCTCCTATGGCACAAATGATTCACAATAGTGGCTTGGCATTCGCCACCCGGTTTCCCAATCTCATTAAAATGTGCAGACACGGTACTCACATGCGGTACTCATTTCAATCCCGACTCGAGCGAACTAACGAATGCGCATGGGGAGCTCATTGCCAAGCTCGATGTTGCCACCATTGGTACTACCCTAAGGATTCCTGAAATGGACAATTCTATAGTAATTTCTCAGAACCAGGCACAGGCCCTCTTCAAGCAGGACAGTGAAAAATACAAGGCAAGGGTGGCGAAGTCTTGGCTTAAAAACCCTAAAAGGGGGGCGTCTCGTCTGTCCAAAGCTTTACTTCATGTTGATTTCAATGAGGAGCTGTCTGATTTAATAATCCTATTAGCTCAGGTCACCCTCTACCAATGAGTTCCATTTCTGGATGTGCCCCCTTATCAACATGGTGTGCGAAGGAACTCAGAATATCAACTGGGTAGAAATCATCAGCATGAACTTATCAGAACAACTGTCCAATGTACAACAAACCAAGAAGTTCTACATGACTTCATATTTGATGTACACCCTAGCAGAATCAAGTAAATGGTTTCTATTCACGTACATTGATGCTCATAAGGGTTACCCTATATATGCTTATTGCCCTCAATTCACTCTGGACACTAGCAATCATAACTTCAGGAGGGTGAATGATGCCTTCACCATGTACATTGTAAGGCTTCTAGAGAGTGACACTACAAGGAGGTTCTCGGATGAATCCATGAGCCTAATAGTGATGTACGGTGCTTACTTCATCCAATTAATAAAATTCTTCTATATCAGGCTTGCAGGCTATGAGAGCACCCCTCTCAAGCTCCCTATGTTTTGTAATGATAAAATGGCCTTGATCAAAATATACAGGCAATCAAACAAGTTACACAGAACCTGCAGGGATAAGAAAATCATTGGCCTGCACTTCCCTATATATTTGGGAAACTACACCTGCAAGACGGCTCTAGATGCACAGAACATAGAGAGAGCCCTGCCCCCATCACCATCCATTTATTTAGGCCAAGAACTTGTTTTGACTTGAAGATATTTATTGAACAGAACCTCAGAATCAATTACCATCATATGGCAGACACATAAGACTATTAGGCTGACTGTGCTGATGATTTTGAGGCAAGGAGGAGACACTGTGGCAGGTTTTCTCTTCAACTGATCCAAGAGCTTAACTTATACCAAGTTTCTGAAGGGCTTCAGGATGATAATTCTGACCTGTATTCATATGAATATGACAAGTTGGTAAAACACACTCCCTTGGAGGATTTGGATTGGTTTAAGAAGGAGAAGGATGATCTAGCTGAAATCTTAGCCCCTATCCTAGTAAGAACAAAAATCTCGTTTGACAGGAGAGTTCGTGAGCTTAGAAGGCATTGCGGGGAATCCTCCTCTAAGGATACTTCAACTCCAAGAAAGGAAGCATTGACACCTAGTTCGGAAGCACTTGTACAAACCCCTCCTGCCTCATCAACTAAAGGTCCTACATTCTCCACTCCTTCCTCATCCACCCAAGTATATCAGAAGAAAATCAAGGAAGTCAAGAAGGAGCCTGTTGAAGAAGATCTTGTGATGAAGCATTCGGAATTTCCCTCAGGTCTAGAGAACATTATTGTTCTCAGTGAAATTGAAGAGAGTGAAGTGCCAGTCTCCATGAGTGCTCCAGAAGTCCAAATGGATAAAGAGAAAGAAGTACAAAGCACTGAGCTTCTGAGTGCCATTGACTCCTCTGTACCAGAAGCCTCGAGTGCCCCACTCATATCTCAACTGGAGGCAACAGTAGTGCACACTTTGAGTGCCATGAGTTCCCTTTCTCTCATCCCTATTGCCCCACCTTCTTCTTCCTCCTCCTCTTTTGCATGGGTATAGCCTTTCGTCGATAGTAGGAAGAGAAAGTCTTCCTCCCGAATCTCAGGACCCAATTTTGATGCTATAGCAGCCTTATTAGGCACTACTCCTCCTACTCCTGCCAAGAACGCCAAGACCACCTCTAGAATAGTATCTGATGCTCAAGGCCAGAAATTCCTTGAGATAGCCAAGCCCAAAGTAGACAAGCCAGAGCATGATTTGCAATCACCTAATCTAGAGCTCTCGAGGATTCCCATGGGAGAGTCTATCCCTGAAGGTGAGATTCACAATCTTCAAGAAACAGTCACCAGGGTCATTGGGAGAGTTGAAAAAGGGTGACAAACTATACAGCAGCTAGAAGATTAGGCCCAGGTTCTTGTAGGTTTCATTAAGTCACTATTGTCCAAGGATAAAATTTTAAACCCCAGCCCACTGACCACTCTTCCACCACCTGTAATCCTCAGTCAAGATGAAGTCAAGAGTATCAAATATATACACAGATATTCCATCTATGGAAGATCTATGGAGTCCATGGTGGATGATATGCTCGTTTCAGGGTTGAATTTCATTAGTGAAGCCTTCAAACTCAATGAGAATGTGAATAATCTACAACATAAACTCTCCTCCATTATTGGAAATATAGATAAAGAGCTCAAAATTTGGAGTAGCTGTTTAGTAGACGTTCACCTTATGGGGCAGACTGATGAAAATATTTTAATGGCAAGCAAGGTATTTGATGATACAAAAGATAATTTGTCAAAATCATGGGTATACAGTGTGGAATGGAAAATCAAGGTGCTAGAGGAGGCTTTGGGAGAATTGAAAAATAGCTGGCAGAAGCGTGAGGCTTTGAAGACTTGGGTCATCTCTACTTTTAAGGATATCCATTGTCACCTCCAAGATGAAACCTCAGGTGTGCCCTTCTCCTTGCAAGAAATCAAAGCTCAATTCAAATATTTTATTAAAGATAATTTGTTCAGAGAAGATTCCATCACAAAGGAAAATATGAAATAAATATGCTCTCTCCAGTCTGTTATCGAAGAAGCAAGCAAGGATTATCATACGCACATCCAATTTGATAAAGAGATGGAGAAATGTCTCGGATTTTGGACTCATTCCACTGCCAACACATCAGTTCCATGTGGTAGAGACATAGTAGAGGCGTTAAAAATATTTAGACAGTGGATCCTCAAATCAGTGGGTCCTCCTCAGTCGTGAACACTTGTCTTTTCCTCCTGATTATTCTCCTTTCTTCATCTCAGATTTATTGTAATTAGTTGGGGTATTACGATTAGCAGCCCTTTAACTAAACATTAATTAAAAGAAGTAGTTACCAAGGGTAACTGATTTGTAAACTATATAATGGTCTTTCTTCACCATTTTGGAAGAGAAGGGAACTTGGCTCGTTTTTTGAAAGTGTAAGAAATACTAAATAAATCAATACGAAGGGATCTTCTTTCTTTTTCCATCGGATTCTTTCATTTGCAAACTATCCATTGAATATTGTTAGATCATTTGTCTGCATTATGCTGAGAAGCTTTGTATTCTTGTAGATGTTATTTATGGAACTATGTGTCTTTTCAAATTTCATCTTATTAATTCAAGTACAAATGATCTTATTCCAATTCGTTGTATTCTGGAACGCATAAGGAATTATTTTGTCATCTATAATTCTGGAGAGTGTTTTTATGCTCATTTCCACGTCTTCATTCCTCTATACTTTTGTGATTAATGATCTATTTAGAAAACTCTTTCATGATATCCAAGTTCTATATTGAAACCATACTTTGTACATGTGTAAATAGGTTTTGTTTCTTAATAAGGGAACCTCTCCCACTAAAGAGGAGGGACTTCTTATCCCCTGACTATGGCTCTTCTTGAAGTTCTTTTTCAACGACCAACAGTTTTTGGTGAATCTGACGGGGAATCATTTCCCATTTCCTTAACCATTTATCGATCATTCTTGATCTGGTGACTCCATGTTTTACTCGAGGGAGAAGGGCCCTTGGTACTGAAGATTCTCAGTTTCATCTTTTGGAACAACAGGGTTTTCCTTTCCCTTCAGTAGGAAGAAATAGAAAATCTCGTTCAACAAGCACTCCTCCTGTCAAAAATAGAACCCCTACGGGTGGTATTCCTTCAAAGCAACTCAGTCCTATTCCCCAATCTCTGATTCTTGCTAGTAATACCATTTCCTTGGGGCCATCGTGTTGGGCCTCTTGCCCTTGCTCAGCCTTTGCATGAGTTACCTAGAGGTAACCGGAAGAACTTTCCCAAGTTCAAAGGTGATGGCAAGGTACATCCCGATGAACATATCGCGGCCTTCATAGTTACATGTGGAGTTCTGGGAGTTGAACATGAAGACTTCTTTGTAAGGATTTTCATTGAGACTTTACAAGATAATGTGGCTGATTGGTTCTATCACCTTCCGACCGGAGCTATCACTAGCTGGAACATGATGAGAGAAAAGTTTGAGAATCGTTTCAAACTAGCAGAAGACGTGCATGCTTTGCTGGCCCAAATTTCTCAAATAAAGAAAGAATCACAAGAGCCCATGAGATAATTTGTGGCTCGATTCAACAAGTTGATTAACAAAATTCCACAAGACACTCAACCTATAGATCAAATTCAAAAATGTTTCTTCCTGAATGCCCAATTGCCTGAAGTTAGTTATGCATTGAGAAGAGCTAATCTTGCAACATTGGCTAAAGATTAAACTCTTGTTGTTAGTGTCAAAGATGATTTAATCATGTCAGGGAAGTTGAGAAGAGATCCTAATAAATCTAGGTCTTTCCCTTCCTCCTCTTCCACTCCTAGGCCTAATACTGATCCATTAGTACAAAAACTTGCAAATGATCTCATCACCATTAAGAAACAATTGGCTCAGCACACCCCCTATGCCGATGTTCCAAGGAGGAATTTTCAGCCCTGAAATCATTTACCTGCTTCTCAAACAAGGCTAGCACTTGAAGGACCTCCTATTAAAGTCCCTGTTAATGCAACCTGTGAAGTTGAAGAGCCAGAGGATGAAGAATTTAGCGAAGATTGTGAAGAATTTGTTGAAGAGATTGATGGAGAAAAAGAAGAACTTGAGGGATCTCGAGTTAATTTCTTCACTACCAAAGGAATTGATGAAGAAGATGATTATGACGAGGTAGTAGTGGACATGAATAGCGAATCATATGCTGTCCTGACTCGAGAGCAGAAAAACAAAAAGGAGAAAGTGATGCATCCGGCCAAAAGATCCAAGGAACATCCAACGACTATTCCTGTAATTGCAAAAAGAGGATTTCCTATCCCCATTGCATCTACACCCAAGGTGAGTCTTGTCAATTTTACTACTAAAGTTACTTCTTTTTCAACTCCTAAGATTGATAAGCCCAGGGTTGCAAGTGAGGATAGCTCGTCCACTTCTAGGTCTTTCGATATCATTGATCACTTGAAAAGGACCAAGGTTCAAATCTCAGAGGCTGAGTATTATCAAACCCATCCCAAGGCTTTTTCTAAAATGGTACAATGTGTCAATTCTCATTCCAAAACCACCTCTAAAGGTATTTTACCCACTCCATCTTCTACACCACAACCCAATCTGGTAGCCTCTGTCACCTCACCTAATGACAAGATCAAACCATTCTATGTAACCCTCCTTATAGCTAGTCATAGACTTAGTAACTGCATCATAGACTCAGGGGCATCAGATAATGCAATGCCTGCTAAAGTATCCCATGCCTTAGGATTAACTCTCTCACACACTTATGGTTCTTGCTATTCTATGGAGAGTAAGGAAGTTCCCCTAATCGGAAGAATTAAAGATGCACAAGTAGCTTTTGCTAATTTGCCTGAGAAGAAAGTTTTGGCTACTATCCTAGTAGCAGACATTCTTCCTTCATATGGGATGCTACTAAGTAGGAACTTGTGTAAGGATGTGGGTGGAGGAATTCAAATGGATTGGTCACATTCCCTCATACCTATTAATGGGAAAATGAGGAAGTTGCTTCCTGAGAAGTAGTCTGAGTATATTGTACAAAAAAAGATGATCCCAAAGCACAAATACTTTATGAGGATATGGGGCATGACAACTATATGATTATGTCTTCAGAAGAAACCCAACTCCCCAAAATATCACTTGAGGATCCTAATGGTGTTTGGATATTAGAGTTTGATGGAAGTTGTTCCTCAACTGGTTCTAGAGCTGGTGTAATATTGGTGTCTCCCAAGGGAAAGGTCTACCCTTTCTCATTCAAGTTACAATTTGAAAATAATAATAATACAACAGAGTATGAAGCTCTCATTCTTGGGCTTCATGTGGCAAAAGAAAAGGGTGTGAAGAATCTTCTAGCTCATGGAGATGCGGAGCTAATTGTCAAGCAAGTTAGAAACCTTTTCCAGGTAAAAAATAGAAGATTGAAACATTATAGGAATCAGGTTTGGGACTCTATTGAATTTCTTGATGCCTTCTCCATCGAAGCAGTGCCTAGGGAGGAGAACACCAGGGCTGATTCACTAGTAGTCTCAGGATCATTGATGATACCTCATCCTGACTTTTCTCAAGATAGGTTTACCATCGAGATGATCCATATGCCCAGTGTACCTGATAATGCAAGTAATTGGAAAGTTTTCAATGATGATCAGCATTTTCTTTCTTTCTTAGAACTCGGGGATAAATTTGAACAATTGTACTTTGAAGGAAGCAACAATTTGCCTCGTGAAAGTGTTCCCTTCAAGAAAGAAGATGTCAAAAAAGAAGAGACAGATCAAGATGGATGTATCAAACTCAAATGGAACAAGATTCCTGAAGGGACTGGTGAGTTTAGAAGAATTGTTTGACAAACATGATAGGTATGTGAAGTTTAAAGCTTATACTGGATCACAACAATTAGCTGAATATGATAAAACTAATATTGGGAGTTCTATTTACCCTAAACTCGTGAACATTGGAAAATGTTGCACACCAGAAGAAAAGAAGAAAGTAATCAATATTTTAAGGAAATATAAAGATGTTATTGCTTATTCCTATGAGGATTTAAAAGCTTTTCAACCAAAGGAGATGTAGCATTTCATCCCTCTCAAACCTGGGATTAGGCATTTCAGACAGAAATAGAGGCAATACAATCCTAAGATAGCTGACACCATCTTTCAGGAAATACAGAAGTTATTAAAAGCTAAGATCATTTTCCCTATCCACCATTCAACATGGATTGCCAACATTGTGCTTATTAGAAAGAAAAATGGTGAGATTCATATCTGTGTCGACTTCAGGAATTTGAATCAAGCATCTTTAAAGGACAACTATCCTTTGCCCATGATGGATCAAGTCTTACAAGCTGTAACAGGATCCGAAATGTTGTCTATGCTTGATGGCTTCTCAGGATGTAATCAGGTAGAAGTTAATACCGCAGATCAACACAAAACGTCCTTCACTACCCCTTGGGGTACCTTTTCCTACAAAAGGATGCCTTTTGGGCTCATTAATGTTAGTGCTACTTTCCAGAGAGCTATGTACTTGGCCTTTGGAAGTTTGAAAGGAAAGTGTATTGTCGTATACCTTGATGACTTGACTGTATTTTCCAAAACAAGGGCAGATCATTTTCAGCATCTAGAAATAGTTCTTTTGAAATGTAGAGAACATGGGATCTCTTTAAATCCTAAGAAATCTATGTCTTTTGTGTCACAGAGGGAAAAATTTTAGGGCATGTTGTCTCTAAAGACAGTATAAAAATTGATCCTGAGCGAGTTCAGGCTATTCAGCAGATTCCCCTTCCAACCAACAAGAAGGGAGTGCATTCTTTCTTTGGTAAGATTAACTTTCTGAGAAGATTCATCCCTGATTTCGCAGAGCTAACCTTGAATATCTCCCAAATGATGAAGGGAAAACAAATGTTTGGCTGGTCTCCTGAAGGTAAAAGAGCCTTTGAAGGTATTAAAAAGGCTATTGCTAGAACTCCCATCTTAGCATGTCCGGATTTCAGCAAAGAATTTATTATCTATTGTTATGCCACAGATAACACCCTGGCTGCTGTTTTGACTCAAGAAGATTCTAATGATCACAAACTCCCAATTGCATTTATGAGCTACATTCTAAAAAATCATGAGTTAAAATACACCATAATGGAGAAACATGCTTTCGCAGTGGTTAAAGCTGTCAAGCAGTTTCATTTTTACATTCTTAACTCTCACTCCACAGTATTTGTACCAGATACAACCATCAAGTCCATTCTCACACAACAGGAGTTTGGATCCAAGAGAGGGAACTGGGTGGCCAAGGTCCAAGAATATGACATTGACATCAGACCAACCAAGCTCTTCCGTGGAAAAGGCCTGTGTGAACTCATCGCTGAGGGAGCTAGACATGAGTTACTAGAGGATAAAGTTGATCTTCCTACCATTCTGTTTATTGGCTCAATTGATGAATGGTATGCACTGATATCACACACTTTCTCACATATGGAGAATGTCCCTCTCATTTGACTACCAAAGAGAGGAGAGTTGTTAAGCTAAGATCAGCCCAATATGTGTTGTGGGAGAATTCCTTGTTTAAGCGCGGGTTGGATGGAAGGTTTCTAAAATGTGTGGATAAGGGAACAACAGAGGAAGCTACTTTCAGCTTTTCATAACCAAGCATGTGGAGGGCACTACTCATCAACTTTCACTTCTCATAAGATTCTTTGTGCAGGATATTACTGGCCTACCTTGTTTAGAGATGCATCAAAGTGGATTGATAAATGTGAAGCTTGTCAGACCTTCGTGGGTAGACCCAAATTGGCCTCTTTGCCCCTTAAACTAGTTGTGATCAAAGAGCCTTTTCAACAATGGGGTTTAGATTTCATTGGAACACTTAATCCCTCTTCTAGTGCTGGTCACACCCACGTATTAACTACCATAGATTATTTTACTAAGTGGGTAGAAGCCATTCCAGTAAAGAGTACTACTTCAGAAGTAGTATGCAATTTTATCAAAGAGAACATCTTGGTGAGGTTTGGTGTGCCAAACAAGATAGTGACAGATAATGCTTCAATTTTTTCTTCAACTGAGATGATGGATTTTTGTTATGGATATGGCATCTCCCTGGCTCACTCCTCGGATTATTATCCTCAGGGTAATGGACAAGCAGAATCGACAAACAAAAATCTGGTGGCTATTATAAGGAAATTAGTTAATGAATCTCAGAGGAACTGGCACAAGAAACTCTATGATGCTCTTTGGGAAGATAGGGTCACACCTAAAAGAGCCATTGGGATGTCTCCTTTTCAGGTAGTATATGGAGTAGAAGCTCAATTTCCCATAACAGTGGAACTACCAGCCTTGCATTTAATGAAGGCCATTGAAGACACCAGTTTTAATGATTCTTTGGATAAAAGGATCATGTACCTTCACAAATTGAATGAGGACAGGTTGAAGGTCACTGATAGAATATCTGCTCACCAACAGAAAGTAAAGGCCTTGTTTGATAAAAAAGCCAGATACTAGGGATTTCAATGTTGGAGACATTGTTTTGCTGTGGGATAAAAGGCATGAACCTCGTGGCAGCCATGGCAAGTTTGATTCTCTTTGGCTCAGACCTTTCAAGATCAGGCACTTTGCTGGTGAGAATTCTTTTTACCTTGATTATATGGATGGTTCTTCCCTCCCACTTCCTTATAGTGGGTAGTACCTAAAATTGTTTAAGTCTTAGGTGATTAGGAAGTCCTTTGTATATTTTGTATAGCGTGTGTGTGTGTTTCCCCCTCTTGTTTTTGTTGTTTTGTTCATTTTGTGTGTTGTCTTCTATGTTGGTTTGCTTTTGACTCCGTGGCCCAATGGATGAGACACTGATCTACTTTCCCTAGATTTTCTGAGAGTTCTTGCCTTGTCTCATTTCTTTAGACTTTAGCCAAGTCATCCCCAGAAGGAGCCAGCTGTTGTCCTCTCAAAATTTTCCCCCTCTTTTGAGAAGTTCAAAATCAGAAATTTTGAGGTTAATCGCCTTTTCTGTTGTTTTGGTAAGGGAAAAGTCAAAAATTTGGAAAGAATCTACGTTTTTGGGTCATTTTGTGTGATTTGCGGGTCTTTCAGACATTTTTGTCCCAGATGTCCCAAGTTCATTCGGGCTCCCTGTTCGGCCGATTGGCCACTTTACCCGGAAATTCCGTTTTCTTATGGGCCCCGTCGAAACTTTTTGTCCCAAATGTCTTAAGTTCACCTAGGCTCAATGTTCACCTTTCGACCCGTATCGGTCGAATCGCGCACTTCGCGTACTTTCATGTCCCTCATGTCCCATAAACATTTGTGCATTATGTCCCGCATTCCCCGCATCGGCCGAATCGCTCTTTCACGTCCCGCATGTTCCAAATGAACCAAAGGCCATCCGACGCTATTTTTTTCCCACTCTTTCTGAATATCTTGCTTTTTAAGTTGGTAGATGTGTATTTAATGCACATTTATTACCTTTCTCTCTCCTAAACAGCTATTTAATAAGCTACCCCCGCTACGCATTTTGCACACTACTTTCTTATCAATTGCTCATACCATCGCAATCAAAAAATTCTGTGTGCATACCCATTCCCCCTGCAATTTCATCAAGAGTACAGATTGTGACCTTTTTTCTTGAATTGCTATCAACATGAAGATCAAATTCCAAGGTCAAGAGCAAGTTTCACCGCTCGAGTCTTGCCGTTCCCGATATCAGGGACAGTGAAGTTCGTCACCTGGACTTTGGGGATTTACTGGACTAGGATGACAGACTCGAACCCCTCTCCTATGGCACAAATGATTCATGATAGTGGCTTGGCATTCACCTCTGGTTTCCCAATCTCAGTACAATGTGCAGATACGGTACTCGCCTGCGGTGCTCATTTCAATCTCGACTCGAGTGAACTAACGAATGCGCATGGGGAGCTCATTACCAAGCTTGATGTTGCCGCCATTGGCACTACCCTAAGGATTCCTGAAATGGACAATTCTATAGTAATCTCTCAGAACCAGGCACAGGCCCTCTTTGACTAGGACAGTGAAAAATACAAGGTAAGGGTGGTGAAGTCTTGGCTTAAAAACCCTAAAAAAGGGGGTATCCCGTCTATCCAAAGCTTTGTTTCGTGCCGATTTCAATGAGGATCTGTCTGATTTTATAATCCTATTAGCTCGGGTCATGGGCTTACCCTCTACCAACGAGTTCCATTTCTGGATGTGCCCCCTTATCAACATGGTGTGTGAAGGAACTCAGAATATCAACTAGGCAGAAATCATCAGCATGAACTTAGCAGAACAGCTGTCCAATGTACAACAAACCAAGAAGTTCTACATGACTTCATATTTGATGTACACCCTAGCAGCATCAAGGCAATGGTTTGGATTCACATACATTGATGCTCATAAGGGTGACCCTATATATGCCTACTGCCCTCAATTCACTCTGGACACTAGCAATCACAACTTCAGGAGGGTGAATGATGCCTTCACCATGTATATTGTAAGGCTTCTGGAGAGTGATACTACAAGGAGGTTCTCGGATAAAGCCATGAGCCTAATAGTGAAGTACGGTGCTTACTTCATCCAATTCAAAAAATTCTCCTATATCAGGCTTGCAGGCTATGAGAGCACCCCTCTCAAGCTCCCTATGTTCTGCAATGATAAAATGGCCTTGATTGAGATATGCAGGTATATTGGACAAGTTACACAGAACCTGCAGGGATAAGAAAATCACTGGCCTGCACTTCCCTATATCTTTGGGAAACTACACCTGCAAGACGGCTCTAGATGCACAAGAACATAGAAAGAGCCTTGGCCCCCATCACCGTCCATTTCTTCAAGCCAAGAACTTGTTTTGAATTGAAGAATATTTATTGAACAAAACCTCAGAATCAATTACCATCATATGGAAGACACAGAAGACTATTGGGATGACTGTGCTGATGATTTTGAGGCAAGGAGGAGACATTATGGCAGGTTTTCTCTCCAACTGATCCAAGAGCTTAACTTGTACCAAGTTCCTGAAGGGCTTCAGGATGATAATTCCGACCTATTATTCATATGAATATGACAACTTGGTCAAACACACTCCCTTGGAGGATTTGGATTGGTTCAAAAAGGAGAAGGATGATCTAGCTGAAATCTTAGCCCCTGTCCTAGTAAGAACCAAAATCTGGTTTGACAGGAGAGTTCGTGAGCTTAGAAGGCATTCAGGGGAATCCTCCTCCAAGGATACTTCAACTCCAAGAAAGGAAGCATTGACACCTAGTTCGGAAGCACCTGTACAGACCCCTCCTTCCTCATCAACTAAAGGTCCTACATCCTCCACTCCTTCCTCATCCACCCAAGTATATCAGAAGAAAATCAAGGAAGTAAAAAAGGAGCCTGTTGAAGAAGATCCCATGATGAAGCATTCAGAATTGCCCTCAGGTCCAGAGAACATTATTGTTCTTAGTGAAATTGAAGAGAGTGAAGTGCCAGTCCTCCTGTAAGTGCTCCAGAAGTCCCAATGGATAAAGAAAAAGAAGTACAAAGAGCACTGAGCTTCTGAGCGCCATTGACTCCTCTATACCAGAAGCCCCGAGCGCCCCACTCATATCTCAACTGGAGGCAACAGCAGTGCACACTTTGAGTGCCATGAGTTCCCTTTCTCTCGGCCCTCTTGCCCCACCTTCTTCTTCCTCCTCTCTTTTGCATGGGTACAACCTTTCGTCGATAGTAGGAAGAGAAAGTCTTCCTCCTGAATCTCAGGACCCAATTTTGATGTTGTGGCGGCCTTATTAGGCACTACTCCTCCTACTCCTACCAAGAAGGCCAAGACCACCTCTAGAATAGTATCTGATGCTCAGGGCCAGCAATTCCTGGAGATAGCCAAGCCCAAAGTAGACAAGCCAGAGCATGATTTGCAAGCTTCTGATCTAGAGCTCTCGAGGATTCCCATGGGAGAGTCTACCCCTGAAGGTGAGATTCACAATCTTCAAGAAATAGTCACCAGGGTCATTGGGAGAGTTGAAAAAGGGCAGACAAACTATATAGCAGCTGGAATAGCAGGCCCAGGTTCTTGCAGGTTTCATCAAGTCACTGTTGTCCAAGGATAAAGTTTTAGACCCCACCCCACTGACCACTCTTCCACCACCTGTAATCCTCAGTCAAGATGAAGTCCAGAGTATCAAATATATACATAGATATTCCATCTATGGAAGAGCTATGGAGGCCATGGTGGATGATATGCTCGTTGCAGGGTTGAATTTCATTAGTGAAGCCTTCAAACTCAATGAGAAGGTGAATAATCTGCAACAGAAGCTCTCCTCCACTATTGGAAATATAGATAAAGAGCTCAAACTCTGGAGTAGCTGTATAGTAGACCTTCGCCTTATGGGGCAGACTGATGAAAATATTTTAATGGCAAGCAAGGTCTTTGATGATGCAAAAGATAATTTGTCAAAATCATGGGTATACAGTGTGGAATGGAAAATCAAGGTGCTGGAGGAGGCTTTGGGAGAATTGAAAAATAGCTGGCAGAAGGGTGAGGCCTTCAAGACTTTGGTGGTATCTGCTTTTAAGGATATCCATTGTCACCTCCAAGATGAAACCTCAGGTGTGCCCTTCTCCTTGCAAGAAATCAAAGCTCAATTCAAAGCTTTTGTTAAAGATAATCTGTTCAGAGAAGATTCCATCACAAAGGAAAAGATGAAAGAAATCTGCTCTCTCCAGTCTGCTATCGAAGAAGCAAGCAAGGATTATCATACGCACGTCAGAATTCGACAAAGAGATGGAGAAATGTCTCAGATTTTGGACTCAGTCCACCACCAACACATCAGTTCCACGTGGCAGAGACATAGCAGAGGCGTTAAAAAGATTTAGACAATGGATCCTCAAATCAGTGGGTCCTCCTCAGTCGTGAACACTTGTCTTTTCCTCCTGATTCTTCTCCTTTCTTCCTTTCTTCATCTTAGATTTATTGTAATTATTTGGGGTATTGCGATTATCATCCCTTCAACTAAAAATTAATTAAAAGAAGTAGTTACCGAGAGTAAGTGATTTGTAAACTATATAATGGTCTCTCTTCACCATTTTGGGGGGGGGGGAACTTGGCTCATTTTTTGAAAGTGTAAGAAATACTAAAGAAATCAATACAAAGAGATCTTCTTTCTTTATCCATCTGATTATTTCATTTGCAAGCTATCCATTGAATATTGTTAGGTCATTTGTCTGACATTATGCTGAGAAGATTTGTATTCTTGTAGATGTTATTTATAGAACTGTATGTCTTTTCAAATTTCATCTTATTAATTCAAGTACAAATGATTTTATTCTAATTTGCTGTATTCTTAGCATGTATAAGGAATTATTTTGTCATCTATAATTCTGGAGAGTGCTATTTCTGCTCATTCCCACATCTTGATTCCTCTGTACTTTTGTGATTTATGATCTATTTAGAAAACACTTTCATGATATCCAGGTTCCATAGTTAAACCATACTCTGTACATGTGTAAGTAGGTTTCGTTTATGAATAAGGGAACCTCTCCCACTAAAGAGGAGGGAATTCTTGTCCCCTGACTATGGCTCTTCTTGAAGTTATTTTTCAACGATCAACAAGGGGGAAACCTCTGAACCATACAATAAGACTCAAATGCTCAATATGATGATCAACTACTACCTACTAACCCCTATATATATACTATTCTTATGCTATGGAAATCACTAAGGCCGGCCCACTAATGGTAATAAAACATATATGAAATAGATACATCATGATAAGAAGTTATTATAGCCACAAGTTGGCTATATATATCCAATGTAATATAATAAATAATGTAATAGCATCCCACTTCATGTTGGAATCATCAAGGAAATATTTTGGCAATATTGAGATGTGGAAAATTATCTGATAATGCGACGTAACGATCCTTGTACAAGCTGTATGTTTCACAAAAGGTTTCAGGAGGCTCAAGAAGAATTTATATCCTAAAGAAATCTCAAATTGATTATATTTAGTTCTCTTCATAACCCATATGAAGTGCTAGAATAAACTCTTCTTACCACTCGGTTTACTGGGGCACAACTTAAGGTAAAAATGAAAATATGGGTAAAATTTGATAAATAATTCATTTTCAATACTTTTGAATAGTTCCAATAGATTCATTCACCATTTTCCATAATTTTTCATATACTGGACAAACAACTTTCGTTAACTTTTGATCGTAAAGAAAAGAAATGAAATTTGATCTTGTGACATGAATGTTATGACATAGAGGAACAATAATTTGTTGACATACAAGAACATGAATGTCTTGATGTATGGGAATAAGAATAAGGTGTTGAAGTATGGGAAAAAAAGGATGTAATGATACTCAAGAACAAGAATTTGATTACGCCTAACAACAAGAATTTGATGACACCCGACAACAAGAATTTGATGATGCCCGATAACAAGAATTTGATGATGACCAACAAAAATAATTTGATGATGCCCAACAACAAGAATTTGATGGCACCCAAAAATAATAATTTTTTGATGTATAATAACATAAGGATGGTATTTATGTACCGTAATAAGAAGGTGTTGCGACAAAAGGAACATCAAAGGTCATAATGGAATTCAAAAGGCTAACAATCCTGAAGGAAGGTGAAAGGTCACCATTGATGAAGGATAAACAAAATGTAAGGATTTTGAAAGGTCACAAGTGGTGAAGGAACATAAAATATTAGAATTTGAAAGGTCATCAGTCATGGAGGAATATGAAATGTCATGATAGGCATTCGAAAAGTCAACAAGCATGAGGGAAGGTGAAAGGTCATGTGGGGGAGATAAAAATAAATTTTTGGCACTATAAATATGAATGGAACCCTCATTTCAAGGGAATGGATAGGGCTTGTTTACTATCTTTCATTATCTTTCTATAATTAAGTACCTTCATTTCCACTAGTTCTTGTCTATTACTATTCTATCTTCATCTCAACTTATACTCCATGATCATTGTAAATTGTGCAACATGATGCAATAGAATTATGTGTTTCTTGTGGATTGTTCCTATTTCTTTATAAGTGATTTCTTCTCATTGATAAAAGTGAAATGTTATTATTTTAATGCAAAAAACTCTGCATTGTTTTTTTATTGAAATCACTTTCCTATTTTTCTCTCCTATCTCCCTTACTAAGAAATTTTCTTCCCTTGTATTAAATACAAGAAGTTGACATGGGTTTAGAGAATCATTCTTGTGTTATCCTTGGTCTTCAGGAAAACCAAAAAATTAGTTTAGATTGTTTTTATTTCCTTGTTTTCAATAAATGGAGCTGCCCCATTCAAGCAGAGGGAATCAATCCCACACAATGTTAGTGAGAGTCACTAATTTTCCCACTGGAAAATTTATTTTTCCAATAGATATCCTTTGATTATGTTCGTCGATGAAGTTGCAAGGGATCTCTTCAATAAATTATTGGATTACACAAATGATTAATTATGCCTTTTTGTTGTTTTCATGAAGTTGTACTCTAACAACATCGAACACCATCTTTCTAAACTTGGAAAAAATCAACCACTCAATGTTACAGCCACACCTATTGATATCTAGGATTCCCTCACTCACCAGAGATAAGAATCCCATTTGTGTGAATTCTCGGATATCAGAATAAATTTTGTTTAGTGTGGTTATTTTTACCTTGAGATACTCTCTAAAATTGAGGATCAAAACCATATATGTATGAACCTTATTGTAGATTGTCTTGGCTTCATCAATGATTCAAAAATATTGTATCAGAAATTTTTCAATCTATGTCTTAGTTTCATAACCTACATTTTAATTTCTTTGGATAGTTAATCTTTATTTCACATTGTATTCTTTTCTTGACTTCACACTAATATTTTTATGTTCTTTCTGAATAGGTCATGTTCTCTCCAATAATCCATGTCACTCATGGTTGAAGTACATTATTGCAACATTCTATTCATCAATTGAAAAGACCTTTGAATTCTTCATTATCTTCTTATTCCTTGATTTATTAATTGAAAGGATGAAATTCACATATTTTAAATCCCAAATAGAAAATGATATTCAATGTAGATAATAGGAGAACATGCAGAGGAATGTTTTTAACTAATTCAACACAGAAGAAATAAGAAGTGTTCTTTTTAAACACCAAAAGACAGATATCCTTTAAAAAAATAGAAAGAAAACCAAATTTACTAGGTAGAGATTTTAGTGAATATTTCAGGAAAGAAACAAACACAAAAGTGCACCTTATATGAAAATAAAAAGAACCCACAAGATGGGTCCCACCGATTGTGCCAAAATATTTCACCAATGTTGCGTATAAAACAAATAAAGGTAAAGGTGAGGAGGAATAATTGTGAAGTGAAATAAGGTTGTGCACGTTGTAGAAGAGCAAGCATATTGTGAAGAGCTCATTTTTGGATAGGAAGGACTACCCACACTACAAAACAAGACCACAAGATAACATTAAAAACATCATTTGGTGGATTTCCAAATGGAGGCTAGATCTGAGAAGTGGGGTGCTTCCTAGAAGGTTTTCAATCCATGCTTTAAGATAAATCAATTCTAATAAAGAACATAAAATAGAGAGAGCTATTGTAGTTGTATAGTTTAGGTATCCTACACAAGTATAGTAAATTAAATATAGTCTAAATAAGTGCATAAAAGAATAAATCTAAAGAGGGTGGTTTGTTTTTTGAGGTTTTTGGGTATGACAGAGAATGTTAGGGGATTCTAGGTGAGATTCTAGAAAGTTTTGAGAGGCTTTTGGGTAGGTAAATTAGCTCGCTAGTCTAGGATAAATTACCCATCAAGGAGACCGGTATCGGGTAGGTGACCGATGTCGGTACCTGGTAATGACCAATGTCGGTTGGGTGACTAGTGTCGCTAGGTGCAATTGGGTAAAATGATTAAAATGGGGTTATTTCAGGCTCTCTGTGTAATCACAGAGTGTTGAGGAGGGATTAGGAAAGGTAGTAGTATAATTTATATGAGGACTTAACAAGGGTGAGAGAGGTGATTCGAGAAGAAAATGGGTCCATGTTTGTGGGATATCATGTAGATGGGTGACAAATGATATTTGGATGAGAAAAGAGTCAAGAAACAGAAGAGGATGAGAGTGTTGGCGCTCAGATTTGTCTCACCCCATTTGTAATTATTTTTCCTCTGTCTGCATGTTCTGACACATTTTGTCTCTCGATGTGGATGTTCTGAAATATTTTACCTCCATTTAAATTCCTCTAGTTGTTTATAGAAACCATTGTCATTTTCCCCTTGGAATAAGTCTTTGTGGTTTACCCTGTTTTTGCCCTAATTTCTTCAAAATCCACAGGATTTGTCATTTTCCTTAACTTTCCCTGACCATGGAAGCTCGAGAATGATCAATTTACATTTTTATGCCTTTGAAAATCTAAACCCATGGTCAAAAGATTCTCAGAATCATGATTCACTTGGTTTTGTTTCAAAAAAATTTATCCTTAGTGAAAAAATTGGGTTCTGGGCGTAAATGGTGATTTTTTGTGTTTTGACATTCTAATGGGTGTCTTTTTCTTGTCAAAGTCATTCCTCAGTATTTGGTGGTCACGTGGCTTCTCTTGGTTGGTTAGGGGATGGAGGGAAAATGCTTTAACTTATCACTTTTTGCTTTTTTGGCAAAAATGCAAATTTGGTCTCATAGCTCCGCTCAAAACTGATTGGTTCTTTTGGTGCTTGTGTGGCTTCTTCTAATTGGATGGGGTGTGGAGGGTTGTTTTCCTAAAAAAAATTCTTTCATATTACTTTGGAAAAACATTTGAACCGGCCCCGTGGCCCTGCCAGGCTTTGATTAAAGTAAATTTTAAGTGGCAGGGAAAAGGTCTTTCCTTGACCCCATAAGAGGACACGTGGCAAGGTTAAACATGGAGATGCGGGCCTTCAGAGGTAAGTTGGATGTTTTTCCCGTTTGGAAAAATAGAGTAAAAATTATAAAATAGAAGTGCACCCCTGCCAAATCATTTTTTAAGCCTTAAGGTTTTGAAGTTGCGCCATAATGACATGTGGCAGGCCTGCGCTCATCCAAGGTCTCAAATTTTAGGGAACATCTGAAGATGCACAATTGTGACACATAGCAGTTTGAAAAGTCAAAGGGGTGGGGAAGTGCACCATCGGAAGTAACTTGCATTGTTTCCTCTTTTCATCAAAAGGATTAAAATCTGAAAATGGCCCATAAGCCCGACAGGAAGGAGGTCAAAGTTGGCGTTGAAAATGTCAAAAGGCGGAGAGGCGGGCTATTGGGGGAAAGTTGGATTTTTTCCCCTTGATATTCAAATGAATAAAATCATCAAAATGACCCACGGGCTCGATACATAAAAGTAAAAACTTTCTCTAGTCAATAGAGCAGGTGCGGACCTTCAGAGGAAACTTGGAAAAGTTTCTTTTGTGGAAAAGGAGTTAAAAGTGAAAAGGGAAGCATGGTTCTGATGGGACCCACATTGGGACACGTGTCAAACCCATTTTTCAAGGGTGAAGTTGTGGGGAAAACTTGGAAAAAAATTCCCTTTTCCAAAAAAGAGGTGAAGTAGCAGAATTTGGCTATGGTTCCTTTGGGGCCCACCTTAGGACAAGTGTCAGGCTCATTTCTCAAGGGCGAAGGTGCGGAGCAAAATGTGAAAAATTTACATTTTTTCAAAAGTTGTAAAAGGAAAACAGGAACCCATAGGCCCACTCTAAAATGGATCTCCCATGTGGATGGTCCAAATTCAAAGTAGAATCTCTATGACAACTGTCTCTGTATCTAATTTTTCTGCCATTTTCACTCTAGAGCTCCTGGGGACATGTATTATTTTTGTTTTTTATCATTTCTTGGAGTCTCCTGCACGCCAAATAAAGAGGAATATTAATCTAGAGGTTTGGTTTTTTGGGGAAGGTTTGTAAATGTCTCTCATCATTAATATGCAAATCTAACTGTCGGATTTGGCCTAATATTTCTTTCTTTGGCACGCGAAGGACCTGTTGATATCTGGGATTGGTGAGAAAAATATGGGGACGTCTTCTACCCTTAAGGTGAGATATGACCTTTGGGCTCGATTTGATCATCCATTTTTTCTTCTCGGACATGCAAAGAACCAGATTGGACAGAATAGGGGCAGAAGTTGTTGGCGAGTAAAAGGAAAATTGATCTACCAAAGGAAGGAGTTGAATGCGGGAGATTTTCTAAGAGATCTACCCCCCCTGAGAACCTAGTGACTTTTTCCAGATTTGATTCTTAGAATCATGATTGTGATCATGGAAAGCACTGGTGGCATTTAATGTCTATATTTTTGGGGGAAAGGGCTCTGTTGAAAATTATATAAATGGCACAAATATATCGTGCACAGGGTTGGAGTGTCAAGGGTCGGGGCTAATTTTTCTAATAGAAAAAAAGTTTGATAGATCCTGTCATTTTTTAGAAGTTGTTAGAGAAGCATGTATATCTCTTTTGTATTGAATTTGATCATGTCAAGGTGGTTACGAGTGTAAATCCATTGAAAAGCTTTGAGATTATTCTAGAAACTTTCCCCTGCTAATTAATTTAATCAAACTTGAGTAATTTTGTGTGGATCTTATGCAAAAAGTGTTTGTTTTACTTCTGAATGTTTGTAAATAGTTTTTCTTGTTCCTGTTGCAATATTGTATCAAAATCTATCTCAATCACATAGGTCTCAATCCTTGTGACAGTTTAGTGGCATCTGCAATTTCATTTCTCAGAGAGCTTTCTTCTGGGAGTGAAATAAATGATTTAAAATCACTTTTCTCTCATCTGTTGATAGAGATTGTCTGTAAGCCTCTGGGGTTTACCTAAGGCATGATTGGGCTCAAGTTTTGATGTTTTGATGGGATTTCCAACTTGATCCTTCGTGTTAGAATCTCACAGATTGTATGAAAAAGTGCTAATCTGAGCATCCACTGAAGCACATATTATGGTTAAAGAAATATTTTAACTGCTCTATGGCATTATGTTGGTTTAGTCTTCCATTTTGCAAAAGCTCTCAAGCATTCGGTGAATCAAGTTCATCCTGCCTCACCTCCCACCATAATCCATCCAAAAACAACTAATCCTACCCATACTACCCTTTTTTGTCATGTGTGTATACAAATGCACAAATTTTACTACCAAAACATGCATAAATAATCAAGATTCCAAATGTCTTTAGTAGCCTGAACCTTTCCTAGAGAATATCTCCACTATCTAGAGTGACAACTCGTGAGAGTTAGATTTGTTTGCGTTGATTATATTTTCTTAAATGTCTCCCTAACAACTTCATTAGGAAGGATATCTCCATCTCCTCCATAAACAACAGGCTAAAAAAGGGTTCTCTTACCTTGGTTGAAAGGCACAACCTAAAATAGTGAGGATAGATCAAATCCCCTTAAGGTGCTACCCACTCCTTTTCAAATCCTGAGTGCTAAAAGGTCAGATAGAATGCTTTCCCCAGCTATAAATGACATACATAATTATCTATCTACCTCTGAGTGTCCTATAAAATCCATGATGTTGCTTTGCCTTTGAAGGAGATCAAAATCGAGTACCAACAAAGAGATCTACAACCAAAATAAGAACCAACAAACAAGGGTAAGATACTTATCTAAAGAAATATAGATTAGTAAATGGTGGTGGTTGATGTGTGTTCGTAAGAGAAACAGGTTTTGGATCTAGTGCCATGAAAATGGAGCTTGTGTGCTTCCCTATTAATGATCTGAGGTGGAGGAGCAAGAGGTTGGTTACTTGTGAAGAATTGGAATGCTCTGGTTTGTCGTTTGATTGCTTGGATGCTTGAGAGTTCACAATGTGAGAATGCCAAAAATAAGATTCAAGAACCCAGGTAAAGGATTGAAAATCCTTATTTAAAAGAACTAAAGGTAGTTAGGTGACCTACGTCGGTCGAGGAATAACCAGCATCAGTTATGGAGAAAAGGTCATACTTTTCCAAAAATAGTGTTTTCTTCCCTATTTTGGCGTAATTCAGAATTGATTCCGTGTCAAGAGTATGGGATGGTTCTAAATGGACTAGGAAGTTAATAGGAGGAATGATAGGAAATTAAGGTTAGGGTTAGAATGATTGTTAGTTAGTTAAGGGGAGTGGGGAATTTTTATAGGTTAATTAATAGGTTTGGAATAGGTCTAGGATGAGGTATAGAGATGAGGTGGCTATGTGAGGTGAAAATTAATTTAATTTAGGTAATTAAAATAATAATAAGTTGAGGAGGGGTCATGGTTAGATGCATGTTAATGGAAGGGGACTTGGCCAGGTGTGACCTAATTTCGGTCTCTACATTTTCCCCTTTTTGTCGCGTAGCTTGTATTGATAAGCGATGATGAAAAAAATAGGAGGTGATTTCCCCAAATATGGATGAAGATTAGGTTTCCCTGGGTTTAGGTAGAGGTGGTCCCCCTCAAACTAGGAATTGATGAAGTAGTACGTAGAAGCAGTGATGGGTCTGATAAATTTATAGGTGATGAAAATTTTTGTGTTATGTGGGTATAGGTAATGGTGATATTGGTGTGGTTAATAGGTGGGGGAATTTAAATGCAGGAACATGTGTAAAATGCAATAAGGCACCTAGTTGAAGTGATGAAAAACTCTACATTATCAAAGTTTGATAGTTTATCCAAACAAGGTTGATGTGGAATAGGTATCCAAGGTATAGGATATGGTCATGGAAACACAATGAGGCTAGGTGCACGAACAAGAATTAGGTGTGTTCCAAAACACCAATACGTTTTGTCTGGTCAAGATAAACATCACGCAATAAGGCAAGGTAAGGTCAGTAGGCTAAAGAACATGAGTAGTGTCATCAATAGGTACAAAGAGGAAGAAAATTCAAGATCCCAATGGGGGAGGTCGAGGTGGGTTTATGGCTAAGGTCATGGGTAAGGTCGAGGTGTAGGAAAAAAATGTGCCCTAACATACACATAGGTAGGGGGTTAGGTGAGATAGTGAGTATGTGAGCCTGTAGGGTTGGGGAGGGATGAAGTGATAAGAAAAGGGCATCTTGCATCAAAAAGTTGGGTAAATTAGGTATAATTTTTTTTGGGAAGGTGTCCGATACCGGTTGAAGAACTGGTGCTAGTAAGGGTGATCGACGTTGCTCACCCAGCGCATGATTCAAATGACGTCGATTAGGAAATATTTGGTTTTAAAATGAAAAATTCATGTTAAAAAGATTCATTTGTGCATTTTACATGGTTAAAAATGATAGAGAGAGCATATTGATGAGAAAAATGAAAAAGATGGTTAGAGAGAGGTGATTTAGCAAGATTTTAGTGTTTGGAGGAGTGGAGTTTGTGGGCCCACGAGATCTACCTGAGTGACTGGATTGGTTGAGAGATGAGAGAGCGATTCATACATGGTAGAGGTAGGAGAGGGCATAGTAGGAGCACCTGTGCAGATATTTGACATCCCACCATGTAGACGGAGCCGAGTCGAGGTAGGATTCAAGCTCCATTGTTGTTTTGGGTTCAAATTAAGGGAGAAAAATTAACAATTTGGGGTTGGAAAGTGAATTGGATTTTTGTTTAAAATTGGGTGAAATTGGGTATAGGAAGGGTGAAATGTAGTTTAATTAGGTGGTAAATTGAATATAAATGTAATTGAGGGTGACTTGGGTGGGTAGTTTAGATGTCTAAGTGAATTTTTTGGAAATGGGGATTTGGGCGTTTTTCCCTAGGTCTGAACTAGTAAACGATGTCGGTCAATTATCGTTCATTGTCTGTAGGCTACCCGACATCATCAGGTTTAGAGGGTAGCCAATATAGGTTAGGGTGACCAATGTCGATCACTGTGAAAAGTGGCAAGGTTTGGAAAAGGTAAAGTGGAAAGGTGGAAAGTTAAGGGAAGGGTGGGTTAGGGGTAATTTAGGTAGGAATGAATGGGTTAGGGTTAATTTAGGTAGGAATGGTTGGGTTAGGGTAGGTAGGAAGAAGTGAGAATGTGTAGGGACAGATCAAAGGTATAGGTCAACAGTGTAGGATGTGCGCAAGATAGATTAGGAAAGTTAGATAAATAGGTGAAGGGGGGAAAGGAATGAAATAGAAAAAGTGTAGATGTTTAGGCTAGATAGAATATATGTTAGGTAAGAAAATTAGGGAAAGATGGGTAGGCTAGGAAAGGCATAGGTAAGTATTGGGCTCGGTAGGGTCAAATAAATGATTGAAAGGGCCATTCGATTAATGTTCTTGATTGGTGATGATGTAGGTGGGACAATAGTTGATGATGATAGATAGATTGCCACCCCTTTTAGTGCAAATGTTACCTAGCATCACAGAGGATGAGTGGGCACAAATGAGGGATGTTGGGTTGGGTGTCATTAGGCAGTATAGGAGGATAATCCAAGATCATAGCATGATGGTCGCTATCATCGATAGATGGGATCTAACAACCAACACATTATAATTACAGAGAGGAGAGATGACGATCACTCTAGAGGACATCTACAGGATCTTGAGGCTATTTATTGTTGAGGAGCCATTATAACATATCAGCTCAGATGATTCATACAAGCCAATGGTTATAGTATTTAGAGAATTATGGTGGATTTTAACTTACCATGGTGCAAGCTTCAATTATGGGGATATGTATTCCGCACATCCATAGAATACAATATTAGTGGTGTTGATGATGGTGAGGATTGACTATTATACTCTCCTAAAATTATAGGGTGGGATATTTTCACAGGCACTTATGGGGGTTTTTGAGGATATGATTGAGGAAAGATTTTTCTTTCCACACCAACGTACCTAGTACAATTTTACAGGGAGTTGTGGGTCTATATGAGGATTTGGTTATTTGGTGTGTGTTACACATATCTTCTTCATTGTTGGGCTTATGAGAACATAGTGTTTCTATGTCCACCAGAACTTCCAAGATAGTATTAGAACATAGGGGTATATAGAGCTCGCTACAGGAGGTGGGTACCGATAGGGGCACATCCGAGGGATGGCGAGCGTCATGTGATCTGAAATATTATAGGCATATATTAGAGGGCCTATCAACACTTGATATTTTTTGGAAACCATATGTATATAGTTCCCTTTATATGGGGGCATCACGGAGGAGCTAGTAGGCTTACAGCTGGTTCGATGGATTCAGGGATGGTGACTTGGGGAGCACGAGATTATACCATTCGACTGATTCAGAAACTAGTTTGGGATGCAACAGGATGTGCCTCCACCCTTTCTATAGTACTATAGGAATGACATGGAGATACCATAATCTCCACCACATCCAATAGATCCCATAGGGCAAGAGGACCAGGTTTTTGATACATGGATGATGATGTGGGCATGACTGACGGGTATAGGTGCTTGTGGATAATCTAACTACAAGAAGCACCACCAAGGCTAGAATAGTGAGACTTGGATATTTTTATAGTACAAAGGAACATGTTATAGGGTAGGTGAAAAATTTACAGGGGAAAGTGATAAATTTACAGTGGGAGCTAGTTCAAGCACAAGAAAAAGGTGGCCACCTTACAAGGACAACTAGCACAGGTTGAAGCACATGCACAGGCTTCGGCACAACCACCAGTAGGGGGTAACAGGTAGGTTGCAAGACTACAAGCTCAGGTGACTATTTTACAGGAATAAGTAGCCACATTACAGAAATATCTAGTAGCTACATAGGCACCGACAGTGGGACAAGGTCCTGTTGTATAGGCACAGGCACCGGGACAAGGTCCCATTTTATAGGTAGAAAGAAAGGGGCCATTGGTACAAGGATAGGAGATACGAGTTTGGGTTAGAGGGATAAGCACCACCCTAGGTGATATCCATGGACATGTATAGAGATGTTGTGTCTGAGACAAGGTATTATCAGGATTGGATTACTGATATTGGTTTGTAGGTTTTTTCATATCTCGATCATAGAGCCCAATAGGAAGCCAATGCGAGGACCATCTCACATACTTGTAGTACTAGCATCTCAGGGAGCCACTAGTCTCATGGAGAGGATTAGTGAGAGGTTACTAGTTCTTAGAGACAAAGGCTAGATGAGGGTATAGGAGAGAACAACAGAGGTTCCAAACCTTGATAGAGATGATATGGAGATCATAGAGATATTATTATTTTATATTTTGATTTTTGATGTATATACCTGGCCTTCCTGCCAAAGAGGTGAGATTTATATGAGATGTTTTGAGAGACAGTCATAATTTATATTTGTGTATACATGTATTGGAACAAAAACATTCCAATTATATAATTGACGGTGATATTTACATATGATGTGTTTGATATTATTTCCATTGTATTTCAATTATGGAAACTAGATATGTAGGCATGGTTGGTTATGGTTGTATGATTTCATTTCATTTCCATTATATTGTTGTCATGGAAAGTAGATTCTTAGGAATGGTTTGGATTAATTTCCAAGTTATTGATGTTATGGAAACTAGATGTTTAGCCATGGTTTGGTTTAATTTCCAAGTTATTGATGTTATGGAAACTAGATGTTTATGCATGGTTTGGTTTAATTTCTAAGTTATTGATGTTATGGAAACTATATATTTAGACATGGTTTGGTTTTATTTGTTTCAATTTAATTTCCATGGTATTAGTATTATGGAAAGTAAATGATAATGTGTATGGGTGATGTATGGTTTGTTTGGAGATAATTTCCAAGTTATTGTTTTTATGGAAACTAACTAGCTAGGTTTTTGGTTGCGGGGGAAAAGAGTGGTAAAGCTAACCTTTGAGGGCCCCATGTTTTTTGGAGTGCTACCTACATATCCCTTGCAAAAGGGGCCTTAGGTCGATGTAGTTATCCGTTAAACTAGGGAAGAATGAGATTGGATTAGGTAAGTTGAGTAGGTAGGTTGGATAGGTAAGTTTGGCATGTAGGTTGGGAAATTAGGTTAGAATAAGTTGGTGGGGTAAGGTATTATTGAAAATAGGCAAGGTTGAATGTTGGATAGGTAATAGGAAGGGTGAATTAAGTGTAGGCATACATGAAGGTGTTATGATTGATTCAATTTCTATGGTTTTTTCTTTTTGAAGAAACAACAAGTAAATAGATAAGAAATGAAAATAAGCAACATGTTCATATTTATCCAGGACCATAATTTTATTATCCCCAGACTTATTAAATATAATTCCCTAGATACACTACATGAGTGATGGGTCTAGATTTGAAAGAATTTGTGTGATAACAATGTCTCAAATGCATGCCACATCCCTTGAGTTTATTTAGAAGATAATAGACATAAGGTAAGATGGAATAGTTTATTAAGTGTAACCTTCTTGAGGGACAACATGCCCCTTGTGCAAGATACCCATAACAAAAATAAACAGGTCCATGAGCAAAAGTTAGTATTTTCTGTAAAAAAATTACATGTATAGACTGATCGATGTGGGAAGTCTATATCGGGATAAATAAGTTCTCCTTGAGTTCTTCGTGAATTTTATCGATGTGCAAAGCTCCAAAATTATTTTATTTGAGAGATACAAATTAGTCTTCTTTTGGGAATAGACTAAGTACCATAGGTTGCTTGGATTTTTATAGTTGTCCTTCGCGAGAGCTGTCTACTTATAACAGCATGAGAGAGAGAAAGATGTTCTTTTTGAGGGAATCAACTATTTTCAAGAAGTTTTGAATTAAGGAGTGGAGTTTTTGTTATCCCACATATATATTTTTTCTTTTATTTTTGGACATGAAGTCATGAACAAGGCTATAACGGATTATAGGCCTCTTTTAGGAGGGAAAAACCAAAACATGGAAAAATTAGCTATGAAAAATAGGTTTCGAATGACAAATAACCATGAGATTCCATCCAAAACAGGATGAAAATAATCCATGAGAATCGTGCCACAACTAGAGTCGTGGTACTCATATATAAGACAACTGAATGGTGATAGATAATCACACAAATTATTTTTGAGTTATTGGTCCTTGAAAAGAGGTAGGTGAAAGGAAAGGGTCACTCAAGGGACGAGCATATAAGTGATATAAAGTGATGTAGTAATTTATTCAATAATAGAATGGTCAAAGATGAAAGGAATTAAGGGGCTCAGGTTTAGGTTTACCCTTGAGAGAGGATAAATGATTGGCTCTTGATCCATAGGTATGGGTAATGATGTAGGGTCAAAGCCAATTAGGAGAAATCTTACCTCATTTACTTTTCCCCACATTGGTTACACGTTTATTAATCTTGAGAACAAGGTGGTCGATTTTGAAAGTTTTTTCATGAACAGATTTTTCATAGGCTCCCTTGATGCATTTTTTGTAGATTTAGAGATAGTCTAGAGAATTTAGATAGAATTCATCTTGTAAGTCAAGTTGTAAAAAATTTTCTTGGCAGAAATCGTTATCAAAGAACATATCTTTGAGTGATATATGAAGAGATGGAATTTGGACTTAGAGAGGCAGGACGACCTCTCCACTGTAGACCAAAGAAAAAGGTGTGTCATTGGTAGAGGTACGAATATTGGTGCAATAAGTGCATAAGGAAAAAGGGATGTGCTTATACCAATCCTTACCAGTATCGTCGACAAATTTCATAAGAATTTTATTGAGAGTTTTGTGAGACGATTCAGATTGGCCATTAGCCTAGGAGTTATAGGGTGAAGAGAAACTAATTTGAATGCCAAAGTTGTCAAACATTTTATGAAGGGTTTTATTTTTGAATAGTTTTCCATTTCCAATGATAAGGCAATGAGATAAACCAAAATGACAAATGATATGATGATTGATCAATTCCACGATCTTTTCAGCTTTGTTAGAAATGAGAAGAACAACCTCTACAAAATTGGTAGAGGTTGTTATTCTCATTTCTAACAAAGCTGAAAAGATCGTGGAATATATCAATCATCATATCATTTGTCATTTTGGTTTATCTCATCACCTTATCATTGACAAGGGAAAACTATTCAAAAATAAAACTCCTTCGTAAATTGTTTGACAACTTTGGCATTCAAATTAGTTTCTCTTCACCCTATAACTCCTAGGCCAATGGCCAATCTGAATCTTTGGGACGATCCATTGATGACGTTGAGAAGAATGAGGGTTAATTTCTCTAATGAGATCCAAACCCCATTGAGAGAAAGGAAAAATGTCTCTAATGAATTGTAAGGTGTGACGAGGGGTATGATGAATATTATCATGCTACTGAAACTGCACACAACATTTAATATATTCACAATATCCTTGCTTAAGGTTTGGCTAGTAATAGCCGAGGCGAAGGATACGTTTAACAATGGATGACCACTCAAATGTCCACCATAAATCCCATCATGGATTTTTGTAATGGTGTACAGAATTTTATAACTAGTGAGGCATCATAAGAGGATACTGTAAAATCCACATTTGTAGAGAAGACCCCCATGATGACGTAGCAAGAGACAGTTTTTAGGAAGGCGCGTTGGCCATTGCGAGTGAGATATGGAGGTAGAATTGAAAGGGAGAGGTATTCAGTGAATTTTTTATACCAAATGTTACGTGGGCTAGTTGTGATTCTTCCCACAAAATTGACACTTTAGATAAGATAAGAGGGTGATTGTAATCATTGTACTGTGAAAAATAGTTTAGATTCTTTAGGTGAGGCATATATTTATGAGGCGAGGCAAGAAATGGTATCCACGAAGTGTTTAGTGGATCACAGAGTTGTTTAAATGAGTTAAGTGTCAAATGTGGTCAAAATTATGTTGATGTTTATACTTTTGAAGGACCTGGGTGTGACATTGGTATAAACCATTGAATTGGTTCACAACCAGTTGAGAGTGAAAAAATATATTAATTGATTTAACATCTAAGGCTATGACAGTTTGAAGACCCAAGACAAGTGCTTCATACTCGATGATGTTGTTGGTACAATCGAAGACAATTTTAAGGATATTGGCATAGGCTCACCCATCAAGAGAAAGTATCATGACCCGTGCACCATCCCCGCATTGAAATTTGGAACCATCAAAGAATAAGGTCATCTAATAAAAATTTTCATTTAAAGGAAAGAGTTGCAGTGGATTCATCAATAAAATCAAAGTTATAAGATTGATTTCTTGGAAGAGGAGCGTCTACAAACTGATTGGAAATGGGTTATTTCTTGAAAGAATTTTGATGAATGAATTCCAATTCTAGGTCTACAAGGAGCATGATCCAATGCATAGTGCATTGGTGTTGGTAAGGTTTAGCATACATGTAATGCAGATGGCTTCCGTACTCCTAAGGAGTAAGGAAAGTGTCTATGTTGTATAGGTTATACTCTCCTAGGTAAAGTAATTGAAAAACACCTACCAAGAGGTTAGAGGTTGGTACTTGGGTAGTGGGGATGGATGAGCTATTTAAAGCTGAAGAATATGAGGAATTAGTTACCGGTGAAATAAAATGGTTGATAGATAGGTTAGTTGTGGAAGCTATGGAAACAGTGGGTATAGATGGGCTAGTTGTGGAAGGTGTGACATAAGTGGTAGATGAGGTAGCAAAAGAAGATGAAGTGGTGGGGGTGGTAGATACCTTGATTGGAACAAGGACATAATTTGGTCAGTAAATCATGTTGCAAGTTTTAAAAGGGGAAGGATCCATCTTAATGGTTTACGGGTGGCCTTCACATGAAAACTTTAGAAAACGGTGCAAGGTTGAAGCAACACACCCCATAACGCAAATCCAAGGTCACCCAAGTAGCATCTTATATTGAAATTCCACCTCTAGAACATAGAATAGTTCAGGACTGGTGCAGGGACCCACATAGATGTGGAGGATGATTGTGCTAAGTGTATAAGTTATGGAATCATTGAAAGAATGACTCATAATAGTGTTTTTATGCATGCAATGGGAGGGTATGCGTAATTATCCATACAAATGGGAAGAAATTATATTAATGCTAGCACCTCTATCAATCATAATGCATTGAATGCGAGTATCATTGATGTGGGTGGTGATGAAGAGGTCAGGATCAGGATCATCTGGTTTTAGAGGGGCAATATCTAAATCATCAAAACTGACAGCAGAAACCTGAGAAGAGATAACGGCAGAAATTTTTTGAGGTGAAGCGTTGAGGGTGGCCACATGATGAGGGTAAAGATGGCGGCCACAAGTGTAGGATCATTTGGTAGAACCTCGATAGATTACAGGACCTCAATGAGGACCTGAAGATTAGACTTGGAGGTTTTGATTAGGTCATAAAGAAAATTTTTAGAGGATATTGATGCAATTGTTTAATAAAAGAATGACTTCCAAGTCCATCAGAATTAGGAGAAGATGGCCCACATATGGATATTTTAGGGGTGGGTGCAGGTGGAATGGCGGGTGAATGTGTACTGGATGGGCTACCAATTTTCTCTTTTTGTTTATTGTTTTGTGATCGAGTGGTTACTCAGACCATATTTATTTCAAATATTAGAGTAGAAAAAGAGGGTTGTGGAGATGCAGGTAAAGGCTACTAAATGGATATAGTGCTAGGTCATGTGGGTAGCAGGTAAAGATGGCATGTAATTCTCCTCCAGCAAGACATATTTTTCGAAGAGACCATCTAAAGAATAAATTTGAAGAAGAATGTTTTTTGAGGGCCTTATAACTTTCGACATCATGTCTTGGTGAGTGATGATATACATAGATTTTGGAGTCACCAAACCCTGTTGGTTTAAGTTTGACAGGGTCATAAGGCTTAATAGGTGGTAGTGACATCGCGAAGGTTTCTAGCAGCTGAGCAAGGATGTTAGAATAGGATACTGCCAATGGGTCACAGTGAGAAGTCAAAGTTGTCTTGGATGAAGGTGTGGGTGATTTTTGTGAAATAAGTGGAGTTGGGGGTTTAGTCGGTTTAACTTTCTTTTTCATAGGTAGTGTGGATTTTTGTTTATGTTACACCTTCTTAGGTAAAGTTTTTGAAGTAGTGCACAAATAATAAGGGGATAAAGAATGTGTAGGCGTGTGATTCAACCAAGGTGATAATGGAGGTGTGGGTAAGATTGTGGTCGAGGGTAATTCAGAAGGTTTAGGTAAAAGAGAAGGTAAAACTCATGGGTGATGAAGAAGGCATGGATATAATAGAATATCGAAGAAAAAGTGTGGGTTACCTCACTTTAAGTTTTCCTTGGGGGAGAGGTAGCTTGACCAAGGTCGATTAATGTGGGCCTAAGATTGATAAAAGAGGAAAAAGTGAATAAAAAGGCATGGGAGAAACTTGGGTGTGAGGCTTAAGAGGTTGATTCTTCCTCTTAGGTGCAGGAATAGACTTGATGGTGGTTTGTGAAAAGTTGTTCAAATCCATCTTTTCATGGGGATAGACTAGACTAGGCATAGGAAAGACCTCGAATGTAGTTGTAGGTGTAGGTGCAAGTGAATGTTGGGCTGAAGATGAGGCTAATGAAGAAAAGGGCTGATATAACTATCTTAGGTGTTGTTGGTGCTCAAAATTGTCTCACCCCATTTGTGCCCATGAAAATTTATTGATTTACAACCTCTATCATTCTATCCTTTCCCATGTTGTGCTTGGTTGGTCTTTGTTGCCATTTTTTGTTTGCCTATGGGTCAAAAATCATGTATGGCTCCATATTTGTCTCCTAGTTTCTTTGTTCCTCTAGAAAGGTCCTATATTTTGAGCTCCCTGGGCTCTGTCCTTTCAAAAACTCACATTTTCATGTTCCCTCTATTACCACAGTTAGAATTTGTGTTCTTGATGTTCCACCTTGAAATACTTGAAGAAGAATGAGTTGATGTGTCCATAAGGATCGTGTTTGAGCCTTGCAACAGTCTAAAACTCTCTATCATTAAAGAAAAATTAATTTTCAGGCTCAAATGTTCATGCTTCTATATTTTACTTTTTGACAAGTGTTTTCTCCCGGTCAAATTTACATCCTTGCATCTACAGGACATGTGGAGAGCCCACGCTCGTTCAAGGCATCAAATTTTTGGGACAGCCTCAAGGTGTGTCATGGTGACATGTGGCAATTTGAAAATTCAAAGAGGCGGGGAGGCGGACCATCGGGGGCAACCTGGAAATTTTGCCTCATGTATTCAAATGACTCAAAGTATCAATCTAACCTACAAGCCCGAGGGTAAAAAGTCAAAATTCATCTGAGAAGTCAATACCGGAGGTGCGGGCTAGCGGAGGAAAAGTGAAAAATTTTCCCTTTGAGGGAAAAGGGAGTTAAAGGCATAAAGGGACCCGAGTTTCTACTGGGACCCACTTTAGAAACTTGAAGTGGAAGGGCGGAATGGTGGAGGAAAAAATGAAATTTTTTCCTTTTTTGCAGAAAGATGCAAAATGTGTAAAATTGAGCTGCGACTCTATCTCCCGTCATATTGCGCCATTTGTCAAGCCCAAATTTCATTAGCGGATTGGTAGAGGAATTTTTTTTTTTCCTTCTTTCTAGAAAGGTGCAAAATGTGTAAACTTGACCCACAACTCCATATCTAGTCATATTGTGCCACATGTCAGGCCTAAATCTCATCAGCGGAGCGGCGGAGGAAATCAGTAAACTGTGCAAATTTTCCAAAAGTAGTAAAAAGGGTAAAAAGATGTCCTAATGCCCGTTTTTACCTGGATCTGCCACAAGGAGGGCTCAAATTTGAATTTAAGGAACGGTAGCTGTGCATTTCACCAGTTTTGACCACCATTTAAGCTCCAGGAAGTTTGGAGATGCGTTGTTTGCATTAATCTTCATCGAAATTTTTGCCAATTTGTGTCTTTTTGGCCTATAGGGTTTGGATTAATCAATTTGGGGATTCAATTTGTGAATCCAAGGCATTTTTCAAATAAATGTTTTACTCTAGTTCATGAAAAACATGAATTACCAGATCCAAAGTTATTGAGTAAAAATTGGGAAGGGAAATGTTTAAATGATGAAATGAAAGGGATCTACATGTGTGGGAAATGAAAAATATGCTTCCATTTTGAAGAATGATGAAAATTTTGTAATGATTCACCTTTTGAGAGAACAATTGGCAACTTTTGTGACTTTGTTAAATGTCATTTTCTAGAAATATTGCAAAGCAAAGGTGCTTCAAATATTCCACTTTTGGAGGGGAAGATTTGAAGGGCAAAGTTGAGTGAGTGAGTGAAAGTTATATATTGCATGAATTTTTCATGCAAAGGGTCAGAGAAACTTAGAATTTTCACGGGAAAATCTGGGAAGAATCCGATTCTATGAGAAACCACCTGAGAACCATTTTAATTCCTTTTTTGCATCAAAATTGTATCATGTTAGGTTGGTTGTAGATGTATAGCCACTAACAAGCTTTGATATTGTTCTTGAAAAAATTCCACTGCTGATAGTTTTGGTCATTTCTAGATTATTTTGTGCTGTCTCTAGGAAAATTTTACATACGCTTATATTTCAGAATGCTTTCACTTTGTGTTTCTTACTCCTATTGAAATATGGTGTTTAGAGGTTCTTTCATCATGCAAGTCTCATTCTTGTGATAGCTTAGTGGTATTTGAAATCCCAAGATTATAAGATGTTTAATATTGTAAAGGGATAAACAATTTTAAATTCTCTGCCTTCCTTGATATAGAGATTGTTTGTAAACCTATGGGTGCACCTTAGGTATGATAAAATAGAAATTTCAAAATTCTTAACTGATTCATCTAACTCAATATTTTGTGATAGACCATCAGATATTGTGTGGAAGAGTGCAGATCTGGGCTTCCATTTGGTGCACATATCCTAGTTGAAGGAATACCTTAACCTCTTTGAAGCATTCTGTTGTTTGGGTTTTGTTTTTTTTCAAGTTTTGTAAAGGTCCTCAAAGAAGTTGGCAAATTCTGGTTAGTCTTGTCTAAAATTCTCCCACCCCCAAAATTCATTTTAAAATCACCTAATCCCACCTATACTACCCTTGTGTTGCATTGTGTGTCAACAAGAGAATATAATCCATTTACAAAAATGCACAAAGCAGTCAGGATCACACCATGTCTCTAGTAGCCTCAGCCTTATCTTGAAAGAATTTCCATGATTTAGTAGTGACAACTCTGTTGAGTTTGAATAATGGAAAATTGATCATGTTTTCTCAAGGCCATCGCCATACAATCTGCATAATACAAGGACAACTTCACCCCCTTCACAAAAAAGAGGCTACAATATAGGTTCTCTTACCTTGGTTGAGAGGCACAACCTAAAATAGTGAGGATAAGATCAAATTCTTTCAAGGTGTTACCAACTTCTTCAAATCCTGAGTGCTAATAAGTCAGATAAATTGCTTCCTCGGCTACAAAATGACATATAAATCATTTATCTTCCTCTGAGTTTCTTGTAAAATCAATGATGTTGCTCAAGTTAAGATGGAGATTAAATTTTATTACCAACACCCGAATGGCACCGTTTGTCGCGGAGTATTTTAGTATCCAAATCCCTGGTAATATGTTTTATGTGATTTATGTGCAACTACATTTTTTAGCATCATTTTCTAGTCAGATTTATAAGGCTAGAATGAAGAGTATAGTGTTGAGTTTAATATTTTCAAGTGTCTCCAATTTTTGTTTCAAAATTTGCACCATAGTTAAAAAAATGAAAGAAAGAAGATTAGATTTGTCAAAGCTTTACATAGCATTGATATTCATAGTCATTTAATAGATCTTCATAGTGCATTTACACAAACTAGGGTGAAAGTCCTTAATAGCGACTCCTTGGTGTTATATTTTTGATAAATATCAGTACCTTATCATACATTAAGTGAAGTTTGTCACATAAAATTTGCAAACCTGGAAGGAAGAAGATCTTTCTTTAGGAGAGACCCAAGTAGAAAATTGTTTCAAGAATTAGGAAAGACAATTTTAGAGGAAAGAAAAGTTTGGAAGGTTGTTGAAGGTAAGACATCAAGCAAGGGAATATCCTTTGGTGAGAGAGATCAGACTTTGATAGAGGATTATCACTCTTCTTCCAGTGATTCTGATTCAAGCAATCTTCTCATAAAATTGTTTACTTCAACTAGGGAAGGTCCTTTTATTGTACCTGGCGAGTTCCTTCTTCAATCTACACCTATGTGTTTCAATTCTAATAAAACTTTCTGAAAAAATCAGCACCTAGAGAACACCAATCTTGTGAAACACATTCTTGAGCCCCGAAGACCTCACACTTCTCATCCTCTTGTGTCACCCCCAAGTTCACCTCCACCAAAAAACATGGCTCAACCTCCACCTAGGCCTCCATTTGTGGTCAACACCTTTGGCCCAATAAATTTTAGGGGAATGGTTGGTTATCCTAATGTTGTGCCTCATGATGTCAGAAGTAGATTGCCAAAGTTCCAAGGGAATAATGCCATAATAGGTGATTAGCATTTGAAACTCTTTATTAATATGATGGAGTATTTTTAAATTGGATTTGAGGATGTGTACATTAATTTTTTTTGTCCACACTTTAGAGGAGGATGCTAGGGATTGGTACAAGGCCTTGCCAGATAATTCTATTGATTCATGGGATGAAATGCAAAATGCATTCAGGCTGCAATAAGGTGACAAGACTGATCCTCCATTCCTTTTATCAGAGTTTGAGAATATCAAGAAGAAATCAAATGAATCGGTCCATGAATTCAATACAAGGTTAAATAAAACTTTGAGGAGATTTCCGGTGAATTTAAGACCATGTGATGAATCTTGTTTAATAAAATATTTTGATGCATTTGATAAAAAGGCTGCATATTACTTGAGGGACAAGAACCCTAGAAATTTAAGGTAGGCCTTCACCATGGCACTTCAAATTGAGAACAATATGAAGGCTATTGGGAAACCACCTAAGATAGATGGAGTTAAATTGGTAAACCCTGAGATTTGATGACAAAGGTATAGGGCCTATTGGATTTAGAAATAGGCAATCTCAGGCCAAGGAAAGTAAGGTAGTGCCTGATCCATTAAATGCTAGAGTGGTTGTTGTTGATGATGCAAATCATATTGACTGGTGTGACAGATGTTTATTACCCCATCCTCCATATGGAATAGATCAGAAGATTGAAGAGGAAGATGATGATGCTTGCATGATGGACTGCCCTACAAACTCATGTCAAGGAGCAACATCCACTAAAGTGATAAGTGCAAGGACTGTTGCTAGCTTTTGGGATTGCATCCAATGGGTACATCTTTTTCCTCCTTCTTATGTTTTATAAATTGATAATGTACAAGCCTTTTAGCTGCCCAATAATGATTTTGAATACTTTAGGGCGTTGATGATCAAGAAGTATGATGGAGGTGTACCCTCGGAGGAGGATAGGCAGCTACTTATGAATGATGTGTTGGCCCAAGAGAAGGAGTATAACACAAGAAATAAGGCTATCAAGGGAGTTGGGCCTTAGGACTAAAATAAAACCAAATTGATTTCTAATATCCCACAAGAGGTTCCTAAGAAAGAAACATCTGCTAAGAGCCTTGTTGTCCCAAGAAAAAGTTATACTTCACCCCATGCTCAAATTGTTAAAAACCTTGAGCCATCTGATGAAATTTCCAGCTGTCCTTCCACTGTTGATTTGCCTAAATACATTCCCTGTGACATCATTCAAGTTTTGAGCCAAATCAAGGTTAGTTTTCCAATTGTTGAGCTGCTTACAATCCCTGAGCACAAGGGGAGAGCACTTGAGTATTTAGGATTGATTGAGGAGAAGGCTGTCGTGAAAAGGAATGTGAATGTTGTAGAAGCTCCACTTACTATTGCAGAGGTAGGAAAGACATCAGAATTAGAATAATTTGGTGAGCCACCAGAGGTATATTTGGGAACATCCTTGGTTGAACCTCAGCTGAGTGTTGACCCTTTCTTCACAACTTTGATCATCAAGGACAGGTTGCTACATAATTGTATGTTTGACTCTGGGGCATCATGCAATGTCATGCCTTTGGAAGTTATGAATGAGTTAGATATCAAAGTAAAAACATCATATGACAAGTGTATTGCCATGGATTCTAGGGAAGTTCTAGTTGTTGTATGTGTTAAAGATTTGGTGGTGCAACTTGCAGCCTATCCGGGTAAGAATTTAAAACTTGATGTTGTAATTGTCGATTGCCCTACCAAATGGGATATGTTGTTGTCAAGAAAGTGGGTTTCAAGTGTTGGAGGGAGTGTCTAAATGGATATGTCTTTTTCCACCATTCCCATTGAAGGTAGCCTTGTAAAATTATATGGAGAGAAGAAGTTGTTACATCTAATTGAGGATCCAAACAATGCTTGTTATGAAGTATTATTTGTTGATGTTGATGTTGATAATTTTATTGTGTTTGTTAATGGTAAGGAGCATAAGATGGATCCATATAAGTTTCTTGAAGAATTAGGCTCTCCATGGACTTTTTTATTTGATGGAGCTCGCTCCAAATTTTGGTAATGGTGCTGGTGTTGTTTTGATCTCTCCAAGCAAAGAGGCTTTTTTTTTCTTTCAAACTTAACTTTGAATACACCAATAACATAGCTAAGAATGAGGAATTATTATTAGGGCATAGGGTTTCTTGGAAGTATGGCGTAAAGGATGTCATTGTAAAGGCAGATTCTGAGTTGGTTGTCAAACAAGTTAGAAAATTGTATGCAACACAAAATCAACGAATGAAACAATACAAACATGCAGTTTGGGATATGATTGAGATTTTTAATTCTTTCAACATTGTTCATCATGACAGAAGTTTAAATATGATTGCAAATAGGCTAGCAATGTTGAGGTCAAGATTTGACAATTCTACCATTTCTCCATATTGTGAATATGATGTTGAAATACTCACTATGCCTGCAGTCCCTGATAACATCAAACATTGGCAAGTATTTGATGATGATGCTTAGGTTTAGAGGTTTTTTCATAACCAAGGTGAGTTTGTGGATCAGCATATTGATTTGGAACCATTGGTCTATAATGTTGATGGAAAATAAACCTTGTTTGGCAGGGATATCATTCAATTGAAGACTAACACAATCCCTAGAGGGTTGGTTGTTCTTGAGTCAAATTTTAACAATGCTGATTATATAATCAATAGAAACATGTTTGAATCTAGAGATTTTGAATGACATGACTTGGGAATAAAGGAGAAACCAAGAAGGATTTGGTTACAGAGTGGTTTAAACAAGGAATAAAAATAGTCCTATATCCAATTGTTGAAACAATATTAGGATTGTTTGGTTTGGTCTTATTCCGACCTGAAATCATATAGAGAAGACTTGTTCCAACATGAAATCCCTCTTGAGAAAGATGCCAAACCATTCAGAAAGAAGAAAAGGCCAATTAACCCACTCCTTTCTCTCAAAATGCAAGAGGAATTAAAAAAATTGAGAGATGGAGGAATCATTCAACCCACAAGGTATACTTCTTGGGTTGCAAGTTTGGTGTCGGTCTGAAAGAAGAATGGAGATATCAGACTTTGTGTGGATTTTAGAAATCTAAATAGAGAATCAATGAAAGACAACTATCCTCTACCAAACATGGAAAACATGCTGCAATTAGTGACTGGTTCTGAAATGCTTTCTACTTTTGATGGTTTCTTCGGTTATAACCAAGTTGTTGTCAAAGAACTAGAGAGGATTAAAATTGCCTTTACTACTCTATGGGAAACATATGTTTTTGTCAAGATGCCCTTTGCTTTAATGAATTTTGGAGCTAATTTTCAAAGGGCCATGGACGTTGCTTTCATTGGATATATCAAATATTTTATTGTTGTTTATCAAGATGATATTGTTGTTTTTTCTAGAAAAAGATTTGACCACTTGTAGCATTTGGACAGAATGTTGATCAGATGTAAAGAATATGGCATTTCACTCAATCCAAATAAGTTCCATTTTAGAGTGCTAAGAGAAAAACTATTGGGTAAAATTGTGTCTAAAGAAGGATTTATGATTGATCCACAAAGGATATAAGCTATTAACAAGATCCTAGTTCCAAAAACTAAGAAAGGAATCCAATCCTTCTTTAGTCAAATCAATTTCATTAGAAGGTTTGTGTCTAATTTTGCTGAGTTAACTCTCCCCATTACTTGCATGTTGAATAAAGACCAGAATATCAAGTGGGAAGAGGCTGCCCTTAAATCTTTTGATGGAATCAAGGAGGCATTAAAGCATGCTCATGTTCTAGAAGCCCCAAATTACAAGAAGCCTTTCCAAATCTTCTCCTTCGCTTTTGAGCACACCATTGCATCTGTTTTGTTGCAAAAAAATGATGTTGGGGATGAAATACCTATTGCCTTCTTTAATAAGGCATTGCAAATAGCTGAGTTGAAATACACAATCATGGAGAAATAGGTATTTACTTTGGTAAAAGCAGCAAAAGTTTTTATGCCTTATATTTTGAGTTCCAAAATTTTTTCTTGTGTTCCTCACACAATGGTGAAAGACATCTTATCAGAGATGCATATATCAAACAAAAGGTGTAGATGGGCCAAAAAATTGCAGGAGTATGATATGGACATCCTGACCACAAAGCTAGTAAGAGGTTTGGGTCCTGCTAAGCTCGTGGATGAAAGAAATCTACAGAATGCTGAAGTAAATGGGGCAGAGGAAGAAATGGCATGTGTTCTTGAGAAATCGTTGATTTATAAATGGTACAAGGATGTAATATTTTATCTCAGACACTTATGCTACCATGGGCATTTCAATAAACATTATAAAAGATCCCTTAAGATGGCTTCTCAAAAATATATCATTACAAACTTTGGGATGGCTTGGAATAACCCTAAAGGAATCCTCTTGAGATGTGTGACTGAAGATGAAGCTCCCAAAATAATTGTTGATTTCCATGGGGTATTTTATGGAGGACTTTCTGCTGAAAGAGTTACTACACACAAGATTCTAAGGGTTGGTTATTGGTGGCCAACTCTTTTCAAGGATGCAACTCAGTTGGTTAGATGATGTGAGAGTTGTCAGTGTTTCTCCGGAAGATTGAAAGCTTCCGGATCCCTTCCTTTGTAGCCTGTATCAATTGAAGCTCCTTTCAACAATTGGGACTGGACTTTATTAGTGAACTCTCTGATTCATCAAGTGCTGGACACAAATGGATTTTGGTAACTACTGATTTTTCACAAAATGGGTGGAAGAAATCCCCACTAGGAAGGCAACACACTAAGTTGTGATGGAATTCATATTGAATCATATCATATGCAAATTTGGAGTGCCGGTCAAGATTATTGATGATAATGCCATGAGTTTCAGAGATGGACCTTTAGTGGCAATGTGCAAAGAGTATGGGATAAATTTGACATATGCTTCTAACTACAATCCACAAGGAAATGGACAAGCTGAGTCCAGCAATAAAGACCTGTTCAAGATCATTAAAAGGACCTCAGAATTGAACAAGAAGAAGTGGGGTGAGCAACTAAAATTCGATGTTTGGGCTGACAGGATCACTGCCAAAAGAGCTACTTGTAAATGCCCATTTGAATTGGTATATGGAACATAAGCTCTTCTGCCCTTACATCTACAATTGCCTTCATTTCAGTTTTTTCAACAACTTGAAGATCAATAAATCAGTCCATATGAAGCAAGGATTAATCATATTGTCAAGCTTGATAAAGCAAGAAGAGCATCCCATCAGAGGCATGTAAAATTTAGAGAGAGGATGAAGAAGCTGTTTGATAAGAAGGTAACCCCAAGAGCTTTCAGTATTGGAGATTTTGTGCTATTGTGGGATAGCAGGCATGAAGATAAGGGAAAGCATGGTAAATTTGATGCTTTGTGGATGGGCCCATATTCCATTGACATAAGAATTGATGAGAATACCTTTTTCCTCAAGGACATGGATGGGGAATTGCTTAAGCTACCTATTAATGGCAGAAATTTGAGGAATTTTTTAGATAGATCCCCAAAACTAAGGTTTTTATATCACTTGTACAGTGTACAGTTGTTTGTTTTTTGCTCTGTTTTTTGTTGTTTTGGTCAATTTATCAGCTGGTTTTTGGGTGTTTTGGCTTGTCACTCCGTTTTCCCAATGGATATTTTGGCACTTGCTCTACTTTTGTTCTTGTGGCACTCGCAGAGAGTGCCCATCCTCGAGTCAGAGCCTATGTTGGTGCTCAGAATTGTCTTGTCCCAATTGTACCCTTGGAAATTTATTGATTTACGGCCTCTTTCATTCTATCCTTCCCCATCTTGTGCTTGGCTGGTCTTTGTTGCCATTTTTAGTCTACCTCTGGGTCAAATATTATGTATGGCTCCATATTTGTATCCTAATTTCTTTGTTCCTCTAGAAAGGTCTATATTTTGAGCTCTATGGGCTCTGTCCTTTCAAAAACTCATGTTTTCCCATTCCCTTTATTTCCATAGTTGGAATTTTTTTTCTTAACATTCTACCTTGAAATACTTGACTAAGAATGAGTTGATGTGTCCCTAAGCATTGTGTTTGAGCCTTGCAACAGTCTAAACTCTTTGTCATTAAAGAAAAAGTCATTTTCACGCTCAGATGCTTGTGTTTCTGTATTTTACGGTTTGACGGGTGTTTTATCTTGGTTAAATTTTCATCCTTACATCTATAGGACACATGGCGAGCCAACGCTCATTCAAGGTATAACGTTTTTGGGACCGCCTCAAGGTACACTGCGGTGACACGTGGCAGTTTGAAAATTCAAAGAGGCGGGGAGGTGGACCATCGGGGGTAACTTGGAAATTTTGCCTCATGTATTCAAATGACTCAAAGTATCAAACTAACTTGAAAGCCCGAGGGTAAAAAGTAAAAATTCATCTGAGAAGTCAATAGCGGAGGTGTGGGTTGGCGAAGGAAAAGTGAAATTTTTTCCCTTTGATGGAAAAGGGAGTTAAAGGCATAAAGGGACCTATACGTACCCAAAAAAGTACATATTGTCCTACCAAAAAGAGGTTACAAAAACCCCAATGATGATTCAAGTTTCTTTGCAAGGTGTTGAGAATCTAGAAAAGATCACCAAGTATCTGTTTACATCCCAAATGCTCTATCCAAGCTCCGTGTGCTTTGTTCTATCCTCTTCCCCCCTTTCCTTTTCATTTTGGTCTTAAGTGAGAGGACTACTACCCTACCTAGGTGGCGGTCCCATGACCACTGCCCAAGATAGGGTGACGGTCCTGTAACCACCACCCTGCATAGTGAGGTGGTCCTGTGTGCATTTTCCAGAACATTCTGAAGATCACGTCAAATGTAAAAATTCAAGTTTTACCTGCATTCCTCAACCACATTGACTTGCATTTATGTTTTGGCCACTTGCTAAATAGTGTTTTCTCTTTTTTTATAGTAAAATAGATCAATTCCAAGTTAACCTCTAGTAAATCCAAATGTTATAAATAGCCAGTTTGTTTTTAGACATATGGTCCCTCTCCTTCTGTGTTTGATTATTCAGTTTGTTTAAAGTTCTTGCATGAGTTTCAATAGTTTCATATTTTGCATGAATTATCAGCCTCTCATTTCTGTTTTAGAGATCATTTGATCTTCTTACTTGCATCTTACTTCATTGTTGTCCCATACAATCAGTTTAGCATAAGGTAGTTTCATTTTAGATGATCTTAGAGTTGCAGGTTTTGTTTGTCAAAAAAGATAGATCCTAGAATTCTCAGCGTATTTGTGTTGTATCCCCAAAATAAATCCTGCTAGGAATTACATAGTCAAGCTTTGTTCACTTGCACTATCCCTCTGTTACTTGCATTGTATTCGGTTTATATCCAAAGATTCCATTATTTGAGTATCTTCCGCTGCTGACACTATCACATACACACTTTTCTGGATTCACAAGAACACAAAGGAACGAGGAGATCACACTGAGGGGAAAAGTCACGAAACAACTAGATTTACCACTGTTCTGTAAACTCCAAGTTTGAGCTATAAAATTTCTAGTTACAATATATCAAATACAGTAGTAAATTATTTCATTTCAGTTAAAGCACGCTTTCGATATTGCCAGGGAAGTTGTGGGGAATGATAGTTTCTGAGAAACTATGATTCATTCTTCACTTCTAAGGTAGCATCAGAAGTCTTTCGATTAAATTAGTTAGTTATTTAAATATTTAGGATAAATTCACAACTACACAAGCAAATAGCTATACCAGGCTACCTTGCTTGTTTTGATTCTGTTATTAGATTAATTGTCCATTTTCTGAATATATTAGAATAGATTCTCTTTTAATTTTGTTAAAATATTTCATCAAAAATACAAAAATAAAAGAATATATGCATAGTGTAGATACATCTTTCATAATTAGTTTATTCATTTTAGTTAAAATTAAATCATCTTTGTATGACAATCACGGGCCCTAGAGAGCCTAGAGATTACGTTTTCGAACCAGTGTTACCTCAACCAAATCTCTCCACAACACTAACTGATATAGATCGAGACCTTAGAATTCAGGTTTTTTGAATGAAAATAAACCTACAAGCAATTAGTGAACAATTGAGAGAGTTGAATATTGAAGACGACAAGGAATACATATTCTAGTCAAACCAACCCAACTATAGACTACCTTGATAGGATATCCACATGACCATACAAGAACTCAAAAGAGAAAAAATATTTGGTTGCGATCCTTTAGTTCCACAACCCAACATAAGAGACCTCCTCATCAACATAGATACTGGATTACGTATTCAAGTTTCCAGAACACCTATAAGGTATTCTGATAAAATCATACAACTTTTAGTTCTAAACATAGAAGCTGAAAAATCTTACGACTATTGGATAGTCGGAAGGAGATTTTGACTCCTCATATGACCATAGGAGGTCCACCACAACCACGAACTTACGATTGTGATCCACAAGTCGCACAACCCAATGGGCCTACTAATCAATCAGATATTGAAGATGGTTTATGCACACTAATATTCATATCCTCACCACTTCTGCTAGACATTATTACACAATTCTCCATATTAAATGTAGCAGCCAATCAAGCTAGGGATTTCTGGACTAGACTAGAGAACCGTCCATAAAGCTCAGGAGGATCCACTACACCTTTCATCACCATTTTCATGACCTTGTATGGAAATATACACGAAGCACCTACAGGTCATTTTCCACGTATCCAACAGCCAATAAATAGGATCTTGGTAGAGCTCAACATTAATTAGAGCCTCCGAGTAGCTATTATATCCGAACAATCCATTACACCAATTCAGGTTAGGGGATCCTTCTTTTCCTTAGATTTGCAGATTCCATTATTGTGTATTGAGGATATAATATTGCCCAACTAGTTTTTTTGTATCCACATATATTCCATTCACACCGCCTGTCTCGGCACAACCTCGGGAGGTTGGGTACAAAGAAGAGTTGCTTGTAGATTCTCATGCTCACATGTCACTTTTCTATCATACAAAATCGGTGAACCCGACATGAAACAAACAACTGTTCTCCTTTTATTTTCATTTCTTTCATCCACTTTCGCTCTTTCCCATTATTTTGTGGGTATTCATATACCCCCCAAATATGTCAGGATACGATGCATATGGTAGACCTGTCTCAGGTATCGAAGAAAATTATGGTCAAACAAATAGACAAATGTCACCCTCAATTTCTGCATGGGATGACAACTATTCAAGTAATTACTTTTCATCACAAACTCCTCCTCAAAGAACTAGCTCTAGTTCTTCATTCTGAATTGAGGAGTTGGATCAGCTTACAAAAACGCAACAACCAGAGCCCTCAGGATCTAACAATATGATGTTTACTAGAGAGTCTACTTCATCTCCTCATGTTTTGTTCAGACCACAAATCAGTAGATAGTCAGATCCACTCCTATTTTTGGATGAGGATTATTTAGTGCGCTATGCAAGAAGAAAACAACGCTTCCAAAATATGTACCCACCTATAGGAAGTTTGTGAATACAACCCGATACCCTACTCCAAGAAAACACCCCCATTCCTCCACCTATGGGAAATACTCTCAGTGAAGCTTAGCAGGGTAATGATCAATTCATAGTAGGGTATTATACCCCTTTATAATCTTAAGGTATACAACAAACACCATTAAGGAAAAACACTATGTCTTTGCCAATCGAGGTCATCTCAGCCTTAGTTGAGAAAGTTAGAGGATTGGAACTTGCTCAAGAAAATCAAAATTCATATTTCATGCAAGCAGGAATCCCCAACCCTCCACATCATCCCAGCCAATTTGACCTCCTTACAGAAATAGACACGTTAGGTATGCCTCCTCAACATTCATATAACTATCAACAACAAACACCAACTAGAACCATGTTTTCAAATGCCACTCTAGTTTAAAATATGATACCTCCTAGATTAGCACCTAACAACCCATACCAGAGCAATGCTCATACCTACTTAAACATCTATTCAAAATCACCATAGGGAGACATGTTCTCTTCTCCCGGGATGTTCGCTCAACCATAGGGATTTCCTTATGCCCCTGCAAATACATATGCCATGCCATATCAACAACCCATACCACCCCCACCCCCTCAACAGGCACCATCGATGGTCGAATCCTATGCGGTAGGGACTTACTTAGAATATTAAAAATAACCCCTAGACTTCACCATACAAAGTGTCATGCTTCCAATACCTCTTCCTGATTTACCCAAATACAAAGGGGAGGGAGATCCAAATGCACATATCAAGGCCTATGCCATGGCCATTCGAGAACTACTCCCTTGGGATGGGGTTGTTGCTAAGATATTTCCTAAAACATTAGAGGGAATTTCCCTTGATTGGTACTACAGAATACCTGAAGCCTCGATACACTCATTCAAACAACTCGTGTCAGAGTTTATCAAAGCTTTTGATATGAACAAATTATTGAGAACAAGAATCAAGGAATTCTTGCATATTAAAGAAGAGCATAATGAATTCCGCTGCTCATTTTGTTTCACACAGAAATTCTTCCGTTCCTAGAATAGAGTTGCTTCTATCCTTTCATTCCTTTGAGAAACAGATAAGGGTTAGGGCTAGGAGGAATACCTATTGACTGTTGAGAGGGTGTGCACGTACCATAGAGAGAGATCAGATCGATTGTAAAGAACTCCTTTTTATCTGGGAAGGACTACCTGCAAGTAAGAATACAAGACCACCAGATTCGAATTAGATAATAAGTGAGGGAACTGCCTTGGGCCCAGGAAATATGAGACTTCCTTTCGAAGGTGGTCAGTTCCCCTACTAACATGAATTAACGCAAATTCTAACAAATAATCTATTGTCCAATTACAATTTATTTACCTTGTTAGAACAATAGAGAAAAGGTTGGTCTTGGTTTTGAATCACAGTGACCAATGCCTGTCAGTGTCACCGGTACCGGTTGATGATAGCTGATATTGGTAGGGGTTGTGATTTAGGGGGTTTGGTAAAGGTTGGCTATAAGATGGCTATATGATAGCTATGGTGTTTATAAGGCTGGTAAAACGATTGGGGGTAGGTAATGAGGTGATGGAGAAGACTCAGAGAGTATGGGGGGCTGTTCTTGGGGAAATGTAGGGGTAGAGAAATTTAAGTTAGATGGAGAGTGTTACCGGGTAGTGGATCTGGGAGTAGACTTATAATTACAGTGATTCAGAAGTCTAAGAAATACTATTAAAAGAACGTATAAGATAGTACTTACTAGTTCCTGATGAAGATACAGGTCCAAGGACTGTTATGATGAAGGCAGGGTTCAGGTAGGATGGTCTGACAATCCGAGATGAGCTACCTCCTCTCCTGATGCTTGGATGAGTGTCACTGGGCTCTAGTTATTTAGTTGCAGTCCTTAGGCTTGATGTCTTTCTCTGCAAACTCCTCTCTTTCCTTCACTTGTCTCTGCTCAGCCAAGTAAATTCCAGATTCTTCCAATGACTTCTGATCTTCCGATCAATGAAAATCCAGCCTTTTGTTTTTGGTTGGAGGAGGTCATTTACAGGGAACCGATGGCGGTTACGTAAACGATGGAGATTGAGTAGGAACCGGTATCGGTTCAGTCAAAGTGGGCTTTTTTTAGTGAAATAGCCAACTTTCCCTCCTTTTCTCCCGAGGGATTAGTTGTGAGCTTGGTCAAGTCATTATGAGGTTGGTTTTGGGTGTGGGTGAGGAGTAATTAGTCATGGGTGTGGATGTAGACCAAGTTATAGGTCTTAATTAGGTTAGTTTAGGGTTAGGACTAAGTCATAATGAGGTGGCGAAATGAGGTGGCAGGTTTGGAGATGTGGATTTATTAATTATAAGGTAATTAATAAATAATTATGTAAGGTTTAGGTGATGAGGTTAGGTTACAAAATGAGATGCGGGGCACAGGGGGTCGTAAGACACAAATTTGGTGTCTACATTAGCCCCTTGTTGTCGTGTAGCTTGTCTTGTAAAGCTACACTGACAATAATAAGAAGTGGTTATTCCTGTTAAGGGTATAGGTAATCCCCCTCAAATCTATCACAGATTGAGGTGACGTGAAATCAGGGATAGGGTTGATAAAGGGTGAATGGTGTTGAGAGGATGGTAAGATGGTGGGGTCGGTCCAAGGAAGCAGACACACGTTGAAATGCAGTAGTGCGACCAGGGTACATGATTTGAACAACAAACAAACAATTCATAGGCAAAGGTTGATAGTTTATACAAACAAGGGTGATATAATCCTGGTATCCAAGGCATAGGAAGTAGTTCCAGGGGATATAACGGGTAAGGTACAGGAATGTTTAGGCATGTTCGGCAGTACCAAATGGTTGGTTTGGTTGAGATAAACGTCACGGTCTTGGTCTAGGCAAAGTTGGTCGAATGATCAAGTCAAGTACCCTAATCATGCTAAAACATGAACAGGTGAGCTCAATTAAACAAAAGGCTACATGATGGGTGGATAAAATTGTAATTTGTTGGTTTTGGGTGAGGTATTTAATTGGTGCAGCCTTGGGTCGGGCCGATTGATTGGTGAGGGCCATGGGTCGGGCCTGATTGGTTGGTTGCAGCCTTGGGTTGGGCCAAATGGTTGGTTGCGGCCTTGGGTCGGGCCAAATGGTTGGTTACGGCCTTTTGGGCCAAATTTGGTTGCCAGATTGGGTGGGTGCAGCCTTGGGTCGGGCCAAATTGGTTGGGTGTGGCCTTGGGTCGGGCCAAATTGGTTGGGTGCAGCCTTGGGTCGGGCCGGATTGGGTGGTTGCGGCCTTGGGTCGGGCCAAATGGTTGGTTGCGGCCTTGGGTCGGGCCAAATGGTTGGTTGCAACCTTGGGTCAGGACAAATGGTTGGTTGCGGCCTTGGGTCAGGCCAAATGGTGGGTTGCGGCCTTGGGTTGGGCCAAATGGTGGGTTGCGGCCTTGGGTTGGGCCAAATGTTTGGTTGTGGCCTTGGGTCGGGCCTAATTTGTTGGTTGTGGCCTTGGGTCAGGCCAAATGGTTGGTTGCGGCCGATTGGTTGCGGCCTTGGGTCGGGCCAATTGATTGGTTACGGCCTTAGGTCAGGCCGATAAATTCAAAATAAGGCTATTTAGCAAAGCCGGGGGTAGGTGATGTGGTGAAAAATGGAGATTGGTGGATAAGGGAAGGAGTTAGGTTAAAATAAGTAGGTAACCGATATCGGTTAGGGGTGACCGATATCAGATTTGAGTTATGATAATAATAAGAATGTTTGTGTTTTGAATGTTTGTGTTTTAAGAAAGGATAAAGATGACTGTTATAAAATAGAAATACACAAAAATATTTATATTTACAACACATGATAGGTTATGGTAGGGGATGGTCGAGCTAACCTTGGGAGACCCCATGTCTCCTAAGTGCTGCCTACATAGCCCATTGCACAAAGCAAGGAGGGGCCTCAGACCGATGTAGTTCTCCCTTAGAACTAGGGAGAGGTGAATTCAGGCAATTTGGTTGTGGTTAGGCAATTTGTTGGTTGGTAAAAATTTGATGTTGGTAGGGTAATGTTGTTGGTGTTGGTAAGGTATTGGCGATGTTGATGTAGGTATAGGTGAAGCGAAAGTTAGCTTACCCAAGTAGTAGGGAATCGTGTCCTGATTAAGGTCAACACACAATCATAGAGTCGAGTAAAAGAGGTAAAAGTGTCGCGTAGTTGAGAAGAGCTAAACAAACCACATATTAATGTTGGATGAGCTTGAATCCCTAAGTACCTTGCATATGCGAGAAGTCGATAGGTGAAAAGAGTTGTATAATCACAATATATCGGATATACGTCATGTCCCTTGAGTTTTGTTTCTTTGACAAATGGTGAGGTGAGGTGGTTGATATAGGCGGGGGTGCTGAGAAATTGTTATAAGGTGATTATTCTGATGAAAGAGAACCAAACCTAAATAGACAAGTCCATGACTCAAAAGTGCTTTTGGAATACTTCTTTTTACTTTTTTCTAGATATAGACTGATCGATGCGGGAAGTCTATAGGGGATATATATTTTGTTGTTCTTGAGGTCTTCACGAAGCTGATCAATGTGAGAAGCTTCTGATAAAGGCTGACTTTGTATAGCTGTCATTCAAGGGAGAAGTCTATTTATAGTAGCAGATGTGATTTTTGTGTATAGTTGTCCTTCGTGGGAGCAGTCTATTTATAATAGTAGAAGTGGCTTTGCACATAGTTGTCCTTCGAGGGAGTAGTCTATGTATAACTTAGAGGTCTAGATGTCTGTTTGGCATGAAGCATCTAGTTTTGTAGGAAGTTTGACTCAAGAATATCCCATAAGTGTACAATTGAGAACATGTTATTTTTATACTTTTAAGTCATGGACCTGACTAAAAAGGGGAAGGCATTTTTTTAAGAGGAGTTTTGGACATGACTAAAAAGGGGAAGGCATGAAACAAAGTGTATGAGGTGGTAAATGAGCTCAAGGGACGAGAGCAAGGTAGATAAGAAGTGATATAACACTAAATTCAATAGTAGAATGGTCGGATATACAAGGCATTAAGGGGTTCAGGCTCAGGTTTACCATTAAGCGAAGTTAAACGATAAGTGCATGATCTATAAGTATGAGTGATAATGTAGGGCCGAATCTAATTAGGAGCAAATTTTCCACGTTTTCTCTTTTCTAGTTTGGTTACATGTTGATTCTCTTTGAGGACAAGATCACCAACCTTAAAGGTACGCTCATGAAGTCACTTATCATAAGCACGCTTGATGCGTTTTTTATAGATTTGAAGGTGGTCAAGAGCTGTAAGACGACGCTTGTCAAGAAGCTCCAATTGGGCTAACCGCTCTTGGCGGAAATCATCGTTGGTGAGGATATCCTAAAGAGATATTCTTAAGGAGGGTATTTTTATTTCGAGAGGCAAGACAGCCTCGGTACCATATACCAAAGAAAATGGTGTGGCATTAGTGGAGGTACGAATGCTAGTATGATAAGCCCAAAGGGCAAAGGGGATGTGATCATGCCAATTTCTTCCAGAATCATTAACAACTTTCATGAGGATTTTTGTTAGGGTTTTATTAGAAGATTCGGCTTGACCATTAGCTTGTGGATAGTAAGGTGATGAGAAGCTAAGTTTGATACCAAAGTTGTCACAAAGGTCTTGTAACAACTTATTTTTGAAAGATTTACCATTATCTGTTATCAGGCGATGAGGAACGCCAAAACGACAGATAATGTGATGGTTAATGAATTCGACAATTTTTTCTTTTTTGGTTGAAATGAGTGGAATGGCTTCCACCCATTTAGTGTAATATTCAGTTGCTGTGATTATCCAATGGTGACGTTGCGAAGAGGGCGGGTGAATCTCACCAATAAGGTCTAAACCCCATTATCAGAAAGGCCAAAGATCTCATGCGACCTGTAGCAGATGGCTAGGAGTATGTTGAAGGTTGGCATGTTGTTGACACATAACACAACGCTTAACATATTCATAGCAGTCGTTATTAAGAGTAGGCCAATAATAGCCTAGGCAAAGGATCCGTTTGGCAACGGCCAGGCCACTAAAATGTCCGCCACAAACACCGTCGTGGATTTGTTGGATGGTATAGGTGACCTCCGCACTGGTTAGACATTGAAGGAGGATGCCATCAAAGCCACGTTTATAGAGGATTCCCCCCATGATGACATAACGAGAAACACTTTTGAGAAAAGCACGTTTTCCGTTACTAGTAAGGTCAGGTGGGAGAATAGAGGTTGTAAGATAGTCGTGAAATTGGTGATACCAAGTATCCTACGAATTAGTAGACACATTATTTATCATACAAACAACCGGGGCTGAGTAATATGGGGCAAAGAGTTGTTAGACCAAGACGAAAATGTCAGAGTCAGTTGGTGAGGTAGGAATTTGCGAGGCTAAGCAAGCCATAGTATCCGCAAATTTGTTAGTGGAGCGGGGAATAGTCTAGATAGAATAATGAGTAAATAAGGTCAAAAGTGAATCCACGTAATGTTTGTACTTTTGAAGTTCCTCATTTTTACATTGGTAGATGCCCATAGCTTGATTGACTACCAATTGAGAGTCGCCGAAAATATTGATAGATTTGACACCTAAGTGTAACGCAACCTGGAGACCCAAAACAAGGGCCTCGTATTCCGCTGTATTATTAGTGCAGGGGAAATCGAGCCGGAAGGAAAGAGGCATAGGCTAAGCGTCAAGAGGAATGAGAACAACACCGGCTCCTCCTCCGTGCTGGCATTTGGATCCATCGAAGAAGAGGGTTATTGGATAGGACTCCTCACTAAGTGAAAGAGTGGTGATGAGTTCGTCGGGGAAATTAAAATTGGTAAATTGTTCCCCAGGTAAAGGGGCTTCCGCGATTTGGTCTGCAATAGTTTGTCCTTTTATTGATTTCTGGTGTATAAATTCAAGATCGAGGTCAGTGAGGAGCATAAGCCATCGGCGATGCGTTGGTTTAGATGTGGTTTGGCGTACATATAATGAATGGGATCCGCGTTGGTGATGACAAAAGTTTTGTGATTCAGGAGGTAGTGTCAAAGTTTGGTGGCCACGAAAGAAAGGGCTAGGCACAACTTTTCTACATGTGTATACCTAGTCTCGTAATCCACGAGAGTACGACTTATGTAATAAACGGCTTGTTCTCGATGCTCAGAGTCATGATGTGCAAGCATGGCTCCTACAGAATGGTCGGTGGCAGAAAGGTAAAGGTAGAAAGGGCGATCATCCTGAGGTGGGATAAGCACAGGTGGCTGCAAGAGATAGGCTTTGAGAGCCTCAAAGGCTTGGTGGCACTCTTCGCTCCATTGAAAGGCAATGTCCTTTTTAAGAAGGTGATGGAAAGGTTGACATCTATTCGAGAGTTGGGAGATGAAACGCCGGATAGATTGGAGTTTACCTTGCAAACTATGCAATTGTTTGAGGTTAGTAGGTGGGGGCATTTCTAGGATAGCTTTGACTTTCGATGGATCGACCTCAATGCCACGCAAAGAGACGATAAAACCAAGAATTTTTCCCGAAAGGACACCAAAGACACATTTCTTTGGTTGAAGATGAACACAATATTGTAACAGGTGATCAAAAATAATGGTTAAAACATCGAGATGTTCACTACGATGTTTAGATTTGCCAAGAAGATCATTGACATAATCCTCAAGGATAGTGTGCATAATGTCATGAAAAATATAAGTCATAGCCCATTGATAGGTCGCACCAGCATTCTTAAGGCCAAACGGCATGACACGATAATAGAAGGTTCCCCAAGGAGTTATGAAGGTAGTTTTATGTTAATCGGCCGGGGCTACTAAAATTTGATTGTATCCCGAGAAGCCATCCATGAGAGAAAGCATCTCATGGCCCGTAGTGAGATCAACAAGTTGATCAATACTTGGGAGAGGGAAATCATCCTTGGGGCAAGCGAGGTTAAGGTCTCAAAAATCCGTGCATATCCGAAGTCCCCCTGTCGCTTTAGTGACAGGTACAATGTTAGAAATCCATTGAGGATAGTCAATAGGCAAGATGAAGGAAATGGAAAGGAGTCGTTGAAGCTCTTCTTTGACTAAGAGGGCAATGCGTGGATATATTTTTCTTAGTTTCTGTTTAACTGGTTTGGAATCAGGTTTCAGGGTAATGTTATGGACAGCAATGTCAGGATCAATTCCTGGCATGTCAGCATAGGACCAAGCGAAAGCTTGGTTGTGGGCATGGAGAAAGGTAGTAAAGGTGTCTTGTTCTGATGTGTTAAGAGATTGTCCGATCTTCACAATGTGAGGATCATCCTCTGTGTGGATGTTGATTTCTATAGTCGACTCATTCAACATGGTTTGAGTTTCAAATGGTAAGGCGCGTTGAATATAAGAGTCATACGCACCAAGGTAAGTGAGGATGGAGTCATCATCCTGGCACTCAACAACATTAATTGAAGGTAAATCCTCTTCGATCATGTCTGGATATAGAAGGGGAAGAGAAGATGGGTCCTCATTATCACGTTGATAAGTGAGAGGACCCAGGAAGATAGCATTTATGAAAAAAAAAAAAAAATTAGCAGGGATAAATTTAGGGTCTATCAACTCTGTGGGTGACGATGGAAAAATGGGTGATGATGGTTCGGTAGGGGTGACGTCGTCATCTTCCAGGATACAACTGACACAAGGTTTCTTCAATGTAAGTGTTTCAGGAAATCTGAGACCACTACGATCATTGTGTTTGTGTGTAGTCACGGGAATGATTGTATGTTGGCCTTGTTCATAAATACCAAAACCAAAGCCTTTCCAAGCACAACGAGTCAAGAAGGTGAGGGTGAAATGACGATTTGTCAGGTATTGAAAATCAGATTGGAAGGGAACCACACCAAGGGGAAGTTCAGGGGTTACGAAGGATGCATCGACACCCCCATACGTAAGGTTGGTGTGGTAATTAGGTGGTCTGTAAGAGATTACCTCCCCCACGTGACGGTCGTAGGTAGGATGCGCATGTAACTGTCCATACTCCTGTGGGGTATGGAAAGAGCTAACGTTATATAGGTGATACTCCCCCAGTGTAAGGCGTTGAAAAACATCTACTAAGGGGTCTAAGGTTGGGATGTTGTCTGCAGGAAAGGAAGTGGTATTTGCGACGACGGTTTCATTGGTTGAAGGTGTAGGTGTGGTTGAGGTGGATGGTAGAGGTGTAGTTGAAGTGGATGGTTGGGTTGGATGAATGGGTGTCTTGACTGGTACAAGCACATCATTAGGGTGATATAACATATTATAGGTTTTGAAGGGGGGAGGATCAGCTTTTACGGTGTAGGACTTCCCCTCGTACTCAAATTTTATGCATCTATGTAAGGTGGAGGGAACGCATCTCATAGCCCAAATCCAAGGGCGTCCTAACAACATATTGTATTGGAATTCGCCGTCAAGGACATAGAATAGTTCAGGTAAAGTACGTGGCCCTACACGAATGTTAAGGATCACGGTGCCTAAGGTAGAAGTAATAGCATCATTGAATGACCGCAACATGATGGGGTTGGCACACATGCAACTAGAAGGGATATTCATTTGTTGGAAGGATTTTGAAGAGATGATGTTTAGACTAGCGCCCCCATCAATCATAACACGATGTACCCGAATGTCCCAGACATAAGCTGAGATGAAAAGAGCAGGGTCAGGCTCTTTAGCACCAAAGTCGACAATTTCATCTTCGGAGAAACTGACAGTAGCGGCTTACTGTACAGAGACAGAATTGGTTGGGGAGATAGGTTGTTTGGTGAGTGAAGCAACGTGATTGGGTGTTAGAATGGAGGTAACAGGAAAGGTTTCATTAGGTAAGACCTCTATCCCTTGAAGGATTTCGACGAGAGCTTGTTGATGAGATTCAGAGGTCTGAATGAGATCATACAGTGTCATTTTTACAGGTGATTGGTGAAGCTGTTTGATCATGGTTTGGTGGGTAACTCCATTAGAGATGGGGTATGTGGGTCCTCGAATAACCACTTTAGGTGGTGTTGCAATTAGGATGGTGGACGGAGAAAGAGAGGCCGCAGGTGTGCTTTCTTTAGTTTTCCCATTGTTTTTCTGCCCTCAAGTAGCAACACTAATCATGTTAATTTCATGAACACGAAAGGAGGAAGATGGTACGGATAAGTCATGGTCTTCGAGAGGTGGGGTTGTAATAATGATAGATCTTGGTGAGGCGGGGATAGGTGGTATAGGAGAGGGGATTGAAGCTACAGGTATTTCCCTTCATAATTTTTCTTTCTTAACCTTTATATCTGAGAGAGGTGACTGGCGAAGAATGGCTTTCAACGCTTTGCATCCCTCTACATCATGTCCTGGTGTGCGGTGGTAAGCACAGACTTTAGACTCATCATAACCTAGAAGTCGAGGTTTAGATGGATCATAAGGTCTAAGTGGGAGTAGGGAAATGGTCGCATTCTCCACCAACATAGCAAGGATTTTGGCGTAAGACCCTTTGAGCGGGTCAAAGTCAGAGGAAGATGAGGCTATTGACTGGGTAGTTTTTCGTAATGACGGGGTATGGTTGATTTGTATGGGTGGCTGTTTAGCCAAGGGGTTTTGACAATGGGATTTAACTAAACGTGGCTTCTTTGGTGTGGAAGTTATGTTTAGCTGGTTAGATGATGAGGCCACCGATGATGTGGTATTAGGAAACAACCACGGAGAAATAGGAGTGACAGCAAACAAATCCTTTGATGATGGAATTTGTTTAGGGTTGATAGGCGGACAAGATACGTGGGGTGACGGTGTTGACATACCCTTGGATCTTTGTATGGGTGTAGAAGGCATAGGTCATTTTAAAGAAAATGTAGGAGGTATGATATATTGATGCAAGGTGGAGGAATGAGGTCCCAATATGGAAGGTAGGTGTGACGATGATGGTTTTAGTTGTAATAGAGGCATAGGTTGGGGTTGAGGAGATTGAGTCTGTCTCCTAAGTGGATGGACGGCTTTATTTTTGGATAAATCTAACCGTTTAGGTGGGTGTGTTAGACTGGGTATTGGTGAGGTCCCAAGCGTAGGGGAAGGTTTGGTTAGGTCAATAGAGGTGGATGAGGTATTTGGTAGAGATGAGGGGGGTGAAGATGAGGACATAGGCATTTTAAGCTTCTGTAAACACTTCGGGTATATGGTAGAGGTGTCTGGATCGGTCATCTGCATTTGAGTAGAATATGGTGTACTCAAACGTTCCCATAGGACTCGTCTATCTTCTGAGGGATGAAAATTCTCACGTGTGAATAGGAACTTTTTTATGGAAGAAAGGTGGGTTGTGATTCCGGTCCACTGTGGGTGTGATACAGGGGGTAAATGAGGCACTGTATCAATGGGCGTTAAGAGGTCAACCGGTCGCTGAAAAGATTTAGGTGATGAAGAACTAATAGGTAGGAGGGCATGTTTGAGAGGATCCGTCATGATTAAAGAATTTGGTGATGTCGGTTCAAGAGGCTTCTCGTCTAAGGATGACAAAAGAAGTGGTGAGCCCTCCTCTTGTACAGCAAGAGTGGTAGAAGGAGATGTTTGGGAAATAGATAAGTTAGATAACATCCGCTCACAGTCTTGCAAGGATGTGGTGTAAGAAGGCTCATCTGTGAGAAAAGAACTCTGGGCGGTTAATTCCTTGATGGGTAAAGGAACGGTAAGGATTTCATCTTGTCTTAATGGTGGTAAAGGGGGTTCGGGTTCCTGCATTAGTGAAGAGGCTTGATTCAGAATTTTTTCGATAGAGGCTTTTGACTGGGAGTCGAAGACTGCATGGATTTCATGAACACTCTCCTCACCTAAGATATCTTGGTTTATGTTACTGTTGGAAGAGTGATTTGGGAATGGTTTGTTGAAAATTTTCAAATTTAGGTTAGCAGGGGCGTTATGATTATCAAGGGCTATATCCCCTGCATCAACCATTTCCTGCACTATGTTTTTCAACATCTTGAAGTTTTCATGACAATGTCCCTTCATGCGGTGGAAGTTACAGAAGTCATTTTCTTTGTACCAAGAAGGTATAGCACGGGTGGAATCAAACCCGGAGTGAGGTTTAACAGGAGGTAAGGTAATAGCTCCCGCTTTAAGCAATTTTTCCAATATCACACCATAAGTTTCTCCCAAGGGACTGTAATTGATGGGCTCAGATTTATACTTATAGGTGGTTTTTGGCGGGGTATTAGACGGTGGTTGGGATTTGACCATCACCGCGTGGACAGCTCCTTTTGATTTCGAAGCAATCGATGCATGAGGATTGGTGGTGTTAGGTTTTTTGGTGGAATCTTGGGTTCAGAAATTGGGGTTTTTGTTGCGCAACCACAATTTCTCTTCCTCTTAGGCTCGAATCTCTAGTTTTCGAGCCATAGTAAAGGCCTGGTCAAATGTGTAGAAAGTTTGAATTTGGAGGGTAGGAGAAATGTGCTTAGCGCAGGCCCGCGTAAAGAGTTCAATAAGTTCATCCTGAGGCAAGGCATACGTAAGTTGGTTGATAAGGCCCCGCCATCATCCAACGAAATCTGTAATAGATTCGTCTTCAAATTGTCGGATGGCATAGAGGTCGGTGATAGATACTTTATTGGCAATGTTAATGGAGAAATGATCCAATAAATATTGGGCTAGTTGGTTAAAAGAGAAGATTGAGTGCTGGGTTAAAGCACTGTACCACTCCAAGGCAGGTCCTGATAAGGACATGGGAAAGGTGCGGAGTAGTAAGGCATCGTCATGAGCAATCAGATAGCAGGCATGTCTAAATGATCGCAAGTGTTGTTGAGGATCCTCCTTACTATTAAAACGAGTAAATTTTGGTAATTCCCATTGAGGAGGATATGAATGAAGGGGGAAAAAAGGGTGGATAGGCTCCTGACAAACTTTCTCGTATGTGAGGGTGCTATGGCTTCCTGAAACAAAAGCCTCTAGATTTTGTATCTTTTCCATCATTTGTTTGATTAAATCAGTAGTTGGATGAGATGATGGTGCGGTTGCAGTAAACGGAGGTAGATTGGGCCAAGGGCCACCACTAGACAATGATGGGGTTAAATGTTGATAAGGCATTGAGGATGAATATGTTGAGGCGACCGAATAGGGATGTCCTATATAAGATGTTGAAGTCACCGGATAAGTGTGTGGAAATGAAAAGGTGGGCGGAGCTTGAGAAGGAAAGCTCGTGTGGATAGGTGGAAGAGAGCAAGTCATGAAAGGAGCAGTCTGCAAGAGAGATGAGGTAGGAGTAGTCGGTGGTAATGATATGTGGGGCCCAAGATTAACCAAAGGAAAGCCAATTTGTGCCATATGAACCCCTGAAGCCGCTGAGTTAGAAGACGGGACTAAGGATGAAGAAGGCGAGGCGGAGTTATCAGGCGGAGAAGGAGCTAAATGAGCCACTATACTAATAGGCATGCCAACAAGGAGTTGACCATCGGGTATACGGTTAGGGGCATGGGACAAATATTACTGTACAGCGCTAGGATTAGCATCCAAAAATTTTACAAATTCCTTATCTCCTACAGGGATTTTGGGAACCTCGCTGGTGTCGGTAAGATTCCCCGCAGGATGTGAAGGGGGTGATTCAGGCAAAGGCATGGAGCAGGCATGTGAAACCATGGTTGCAGCTTGTTTCCAAGTGATAACAACCATGGAAAAGAGTACATAGCAGGATACAATCTATCAAGAATAGAAGCAGCAACAAAATATTGGAATTTGGTAGGCTGCTGGTTTTAAGAACTGTGAAAGACAATAACCGATATCAATCAGGTAACTGATGTCGATCAGGCTGTAGCCGGCGTCGGTAAGTTAACCGATGTCGGTAGAATAGGACTGGTGTAAGAAGCTGTAGGAAGTTACTGATTTGGGGTTAACAGTGCTTATTATACCTATCAAGCTATTTTGAAGTGATCACAGAAATAGTGTATGACAGAGAAACAAAACCAAAAACAAGCAAGAAGGCACAAACAAATTAACAGACTAACCCTAGGATTAGTTTTAATCAATTTGGGCTTATGCCTTAGATGCAAAATGATGTCAATCCTAAACAAAAGACTTAGGGGGAAATGTCAAGTTTGTTTTGGCTTATAAGGTTACCTCAATCAGGCAGAGGAATACCGTGGAAAAGGGGGCATGTTTTGAGCTATTGTGTTAATTATGAAGTGATTCGGTATGTGTTGTGCAGTGAAAGTAAGATTAATTTCTTTTCAATACCATGGAAATCACCCCCACGTGTACGACCTATTACTTAATCTACGTTCACTAGAATTGAAAACAGCAAGCAAGAATGGGATGCACGTGTTTTAAACCCAAATCGAAAATGATATTTGATGAAGCAAAGAAGATGACTTTCACTAATGCAAAGCTGGGAAAGCAAGACAAATTCTTTTACCAAATATAACAAAATATTTTGTGAATATTTTAGAAGAAGAAAATAGCAAGTGTGCTCCTTATATGAAAGCAATCAAGAAAGAAAGAAACCCGAAATGGGTCCCACCGGGCGTGCCAAAATGTTTCGCACAGAAATGGTTTCGTTCCTGGAATAGAGTTGCTTCTATCCTTTCATTCCTTTGAGAAACAGATAAGGGTTAGGGCTAGGAGGAATACCTATTGACTATTGAGAGGGTGTGTGCGTACCGTAGAGAGAGATCAGATCGATTGCAAAGAACTCCTTTTTGTCTGGGAAGGACTACCTGCAAGTAAGAATACAAGACCACCAGATTCTAATTAGATAATAAGTGAGGGAACTGCCTTGGGCCCAGGAAATATGAGACTTCCTTTCAAAGGTGGTCAGTTCCCCTACTAACATGAATTAATGCAAATTATAACAAATAAGCTATTGTCTAATTACAATTTATTTACCTTGTTAGAACAATAGAGAAAATGTTGGTCTTGGTTTAGAATCACAGTGACCGATGCCAGTCAGTGTCACTGGTACCGGTTGATGATAACAGATATCGGTAGGGGTTGTGATTTAGGGGGTTTGGTGAAGGTTGGCTATAAGATGGCTATATGATAGCTATGGTGTTTATAAGGCTGGTAAAACGATTGGGGGTAGGTAATGAGGTGATGGAGAAGACTCAGAGAGTATGGGGGGATATTCTTGGGGCAATGTAGGGGTAGAGGAATGTAAGTTAGATGGAGAGTGTTACTGGGTAGTGGATCTGGGAGTAGAATTGTAATTATTGTGATTCAGAAGTCCAAGAAATATTATTAAAAGAACGTACAAGATAGTACTTACTAGTTCCTGATGAAGATACAGGTTCAAGGACTATGATGATGAAGGCAGGGTTCAGGTAGGACGGTCTGACAATCCAAGATGAGGTATCCTCTCTCCCAAGTCTTGGATGAGTGTCACTGGGCTCTGGTTATCCAGTTGCAGTCTTGGGCTTGATGTCCTTCTCTGCAAACTCCTCTCTTTCCTTTACTTGCCTCTGCTCGGCCAAGTAAATTCTGGATTCTTCCAATGACTTCTGATTCGGATCAATGAAAATCCAACTCTTTGTTTTTGGTTGGGAGAGGTCATTTACAGGGAACCGATGGCGGTTACGTAACTGACGCCGGTCGAATAGGAACCGGTATCGGTCAGGTCAAAGTGGGCTATTTTTAGTAAAATAGCCAACTTTCCCTCCTTTTCTCCCGAGCGATTAGTTGCGGACTTGGTCAAGTCATTATGAGGTTGGTTTTAGGTGCGGGTGAGGAGTAATTAGTCATGGGTGTGGATGTAGACCAAGTTATAGGTCTTAATTAGGTTAGTTTAGGGTTAGGACTAGGTCATGATGAGGTGGAAAAATGAGGTGACAGGTATGGAGATGTGGATTTATTAATTATAAGGTAATTAATAAATCATTTTATTCAGAGATGGAGTACAGTTCCCTACTCATTAGAAAGTGCTCGAAACATGGTTTAGATGGAACTATGTGATTTATTCCTTCATTCTCTCAATAGAGAGATAAAGGAAGAAGTCTAGAAGTTCCCACTAAGAACTTATGATAAAGTACTTGAGAGTGCTCTCCTAATAGATCAAGTGGCAATAGATAGTGGTTGTAAGACATAGAACGAATAGGAAAATTATCACTCCCAATCAAAACACTACGACCTATCATAATGCTGGGAATACCAATCAAGGACCCAAAATCATTAACAAAAACCGTGGGGTAACAACATACGGAGTAACTAACCAAGTTAAAAGGGAAAACATCATAAAAATTTCACCACCCATTAACAATCAACGAAATAACAACTTTACTCCAACAATCAATGCGGTGGATTTTAATCGTCCATCACGACAACAACAACAACAAAAATGGAAAATCCAGACACAAGTTCCAAATCAAAACCTAACTGGATATCAGAGTCAAAACCAAAGGCAATAGCCTCAAAATTTTAACTCTAACAACCAACAACCTAATTAGAATTTTGGACCATAGAAGGTTTCAAATCAACAACCTCGAAACTATAATCCCAACTTGTATTGTGGTTTCCACAAGATTCAAGTCCATGATACTAGGACTTGTCGTGACTACGATAAATTCATGCAGCATTTTCTAGAATACCAAAAATAACTCTTTATAGATATGTTCTTAGTAAATTCTATAATACCCACGCAAAACACTTACACAGGGGTAGTCTCCCCTCAAAATACACCCCTCAAGATATTTAACAATCTGCTCCCAAATCATTCTAACAATAACATGTTAGATCCAAGTGGAATGAACAAGGGTGTTATGACAGGAAACGACGATCATGAAGCTTCAACTTCATTAAGTCCACCGGTTGCACCCCAATTAGGAACTCGACCGCAAACCATGATAGTTGGTCTGGTAGAGCTAGACACCGAGCTACCCATAGAAACCATAATAAGAACACGTGATTATTCTTCTTAACCAATTCCAAGTTATCCATTAGAACTAGACAACATTCAACAAACATTGGTAAGACTCATAGGTGCTTATGATTTAATTAATGACTTAACAAAGACCTTCTCTCATACTTCCTTCTTAGATTTGTTGAAGAACTCTCCTGCCCATAGGGATGCTCTCTTGGAAGCATTAGGCCTTGGTCATTCAATTAACATCGCTCCTCTAGAAACGTAAGTAAACCATGTAGAATTTGATGTCTACCCTCCAGGGAAGAAAGATAGGGATACTGATTTTATATTTGACATAAACAAAATGCCAATAGATGCTGAAATCGCATGTAGAGGTGACCCAACCTTGCATTTACAAGTATGGGTTTACAATAATTATGTTAAACATGTAATGATTGACGATGGGGTAGTAGTTAACTTAGTCCCCTTCAATTTTCTTCAAAATCTAGGATATGGAGAAATAAATTGTTCCACAACACGAAATATGCTAAGAGGTTATAATAGCCTCAAAACCACTTCAATTGGAACCATAGTTTTACCAGTCACCTTAGGAACCAAGATGGTCCTCACTGAATTTTATATTATAGATTGGGAAACCAACTATAATATGATCCTTGGTCGACCATGGATACACCGCATGAATGCAATCCCTTCTACGCTATTCTAGTAAATAAGATTTTTGTACTTAGGGAAAATATTTGTCCCACAAGGTGACCCAAAACCCTTCGATATACACCTAGCTGACTTGAAGAAAAGAACAAGCATTCAATATGAGTTTGAACTCCCAACGAGTCAACTTAGCAAACCAATTAATTCAAAACTAGAAGAGAAGAGAAGTTGATACCTACCACAGAATTGGAAATTACAAATCTAGTCGAGGGCATTCCAGCACTCAAAAATGAGACTAACGTTATATAAATGGCGTCATTAGGGACTACCGCAAAAATTGTAGAATTACTAGAGAAGGATCTACCCATTCTCCTACCATTTGATTATATGGGTATGGGTCACATCCTAGGAATTGGTTCCCTTTAATCAGACGAAGTTTGTATGGTAGAAGTAACTGAGGCAGAAGAAACAGACATGATGAATATCCCAACATCCATTTTTCCTAGCAAATATTGGACTCTCCAGTTCGATGGAGCTAGATGTCACTTTGGAGATGGGGCAGGTGTGATCTTTACTTCTCCCGGGGGAAATATCCTACCCTTTTCCTTTAAGTTAAAATTTGAGTGTACAAACAACGAGGATGAGTACAAAGCTCTCTTCCTTAGCCTCATTATAGCCAAAAGAATGGGTGTCGATAACATTAGAGTTCTAGGAGATTAACAGCTAGTTGCAAACCAAGTCTCTGAGGTATATGAGACTAGAGTTGAACATTTATAACTCTACAAAATGGTGGTATTAGATCTAATAAAAAGGATTCAACTTCATATCAATTGAAGTAATCCCATGAGAGTAGAACCTTCTCACAAATTCAATAGCAACCTCAGCTTCCCATTTTACTCCAAACAGTGAGTTGGAAAACACAAGTTTCACAGTTTCACTTCGTACTAAACCATTGGTGCTTAAAATACCAAAAAATCTGCTCCTGACTCAGAAAGAAGCTAAGAATGAGTTTTCTATCCTAGATAGCTTTGAAAGTGATAGAATCACTCTCGAATATCTAAATGACTATGTGGAGCTACATCTCGCTCATCACATAGTGGATCTTTCCTTGATACCACATTCCTCTTCCTATTTTGGAAATCCCTTGATAGATTCTCCTATGTAAAAGGATCTCGATATCTACGAGGTAGAGAACGGAGAAAGTTTGGAACTACCTCCGGCCCCACCTAAATTTGAAGAAGGAAATGATTCCTTGATTGAAGAAACAATTGACATAAACATTGGAACAAAGGAAGAACCAAATATTTTAAATTTCAGGATCCTCATTAACTCCAGAGGCGATAGAAATACACACCCAAATCTTCAAGGAACATCAAAAGGATTTTGCATTTAACTACAAATAAATGATAGGAATTGCACCACATATCATGGTACATAATCTTGTCACCAAACCAGATGTAAAGCCAATTAAAAAAAATTCAAGACCAATGAAACCAAAAGTGGCTCTCATGGTAAAAGAGGAAGTAGTGAAACTTCTCCAAGTAGGATTCATGAAACTAGTTGACCATTCACAATGGGTATCTAATATCATCCCCATTCTCAAAACGAATGGAAACATATGCATTTGCATAGACTTTCAGGATAGTAACAAAGCATGTCCCAAAGAAGACTTCACATTACCATCCATTGACGTCACTGTTGATGCAACAACTAGATTTGAACTGTTGTCCCTCGTGGATGGGTTTTCAGAGTATAATCAGAATAAAATATCTAAACAGGATCAATCCAAGACCAAATTTATTACTCCTTGAGGAACTTATTGTTACGCTATCATATCGTTCGGTCTTAAGAAAGCCGGCACTACATACTAGTGGGCAATGACATACATATTCCATGACCTTATTCATAAAATTGTGGAATGCTACGTGGATGATTTGTTGGCCAAGGCCAAGAAGTGTTGTAATCACCCCAAGGTACTCCGTATCATTCTCTCACGAATGATCACGTATGGCGTCACCTTGAACCCAGAGAAATGCGTATTTGGTGTGACAAGAGGTAAGATTTTGGGTTACATTATATCCTCATGAGGGATTGATTATGATCCAGCCGAAATATGGGCTATTCTTGAAATGATTCCACCATCAGAAGAATCTAGTATCAGATCATTTCTTGGGAAACTAGGTGTAATCTGAAGGTTCATCCCAGATTTAATTTTTGCTATTCATCTAATCAACAATCTATTAAAGAAATATTATAGCATTGATTAGATAGAAGAATGCAATGAGGCCTTCGAAGCATTTAAACGCTTCTTGTTGTCTCATCCCATGCTAATGCCTCCTAGACCAGATCATCCTTTGATCTTGTATTCACGGGCTATTGATGTCTCGTTAGCCTACATGCTGGCTCAAGAAGACAATGATAAATGAGAACGTGCAGTCTATTTCATTAGCCGAACATTTCTTGATTATGAAACACGTTATACACATGCAGAAAGAGAATGCCTTGCCATAGTCTTTGTAACGAAACGTTTAAGGCATTACATGTTAAATCAAGAAGCAAGAGTCATTGTAAAGACATATCACTTACGAAAATTCCTCACACAAGGGTCTTTATCTAAAAAGGCTAGACATTTCATAACATTAATGGTTGAATTTGAATTAACATTTGTAAACCAAAAATCCGTTAAGGGTCAAATCATTGTAGACTGGTTAGCTGACAATCCATTAGATTGGGGAAATCTGGTAAATCTGAAATTTCCTGATTAGTGCATATACTTTTTCGAGACCCTACCCCTCATCTCTACATGCCCTTGGTACACCGATATTGTCAATTTTATCATGGACCATACGTACCCATAAGATGCCACATCACAACAAAGAAATCGGTTACGCATTATCGTTGCTAACTATGTTATCTTAGAACAAGTACTCTATCATAAAGATTTTGATGGAATGTTTTTAAGATGCGTTGACACTGAAGAATCCAAAAAGATTCTTTACGAATCCCATAGTGGGATATGTGGAGGCCACTTTGGTGGTCACGCCACTACTCGTAAAATACATTGGATGGTCTATTTCTAGCCTAGTCTTGAACATGATGCAATAGAGTTTGTGCATAAGTGCCACAAATGCCAAGAATTCTCCCACGAGATTCACATTCCAGCACAATATCTGCAACCAATAGCAACCCCATGGCCTTTCTCCACATGGGGTCTAGATTTGATAGGAAAATTCTCTCCCTCATCAACAGATGGCCATAACTTTATAATCATGGCCACAGAATATTTTACCAAATGGGTAAACGACATGCCTCTCACCATCATGCTAGTTTTTGTAATCGTTAAGTTTATTTTGAATCAAATCATTTGTAGGTATGGTTTCCCGCAAGTCATTATCTAAGATAATGGCACATCCTTTAAGAATGATGAGGTCTGTGAATTATGTAGTAAATTCAAGATAAATCATCATACAGCCTCTCTTTACTACCATCAAGCCAATGGACAAGCCGAAGCAACAAACAAAACTTTAAAAGCTATTCTCCTCAAAACATTTAAGGAGAACAAACAAGATTGGAATTTAAAATTATACCTGGCCTTATGGGCCCATCGAACCTCAATAAGAACACCAACAGGAGTAACCCCTTTCTCATTAGTATTCGGGGAAGAAGTAGTTCTCCCGCTTGAGGTTGAAATACCCAGTCTCCACATCTCATTACAAGGGATTTTGGGAGAAGAATCCTACAGAGAGGCATGCCTATCTCAACTAGAAAGCCTTGATGAGGCTAGGCTAAATGCCAAACAACAGAAAAGAGCCTATGCTAACCAGATGTGTGGGCAATATAACAAAACATTCTACGAGCGAGAAATATATGAGGGAGATCTAGTTCTAAGACTAGACAATTGGATTGATAAGAAAACCGGCGAAGGAAGGAAATTCCAGCGCAAGTGGTTGGGCCCATACCGAGTCATGAAAGACTATGGAAATGGTGCGTATCTTTTGTGTACCCTAGAAGGTGAGGAATTTAATGAAACAGTCAATTCCTTGCATCTTAAATGGTTTTACGCATAAGACATCAATGTCACCAGTTGTATATTATATCTACCTACATTGCATTAGTCACATATTTGTTTCATTTTGTTCACTCGTTTCATAACTATTGTGGTCAAGGAACTTATTCTTGAGAAATTTATTACAAGATTCTGAAAGTATTGGCAAAAACATTAAAAATCATATCGCTTCAAGTTTTCATAATATCATCAAATAATTCAAAAATCTTTTAATCAAGATCGACAGACAAATATTGACGAAAACCATACCAAGGCCTGGATACTTGGTTTTGCTCTTTCTTTCTACTAGGGGAGGTTTTTCTTACCTACGGTCTATTCTAGAAGCCTCTTGGTGTCACATCTATCCCTCTTACATCTCTTTGAAATAAGGATATTCCAAAATCAAAGATCAGAAGTGTCAAAATAAAATAGAATAAAAAATACCAAGCAAACATAATATTTTATTTTACACACTTCTTTGCCCCACCAACATTCGGTGATAAGCCTGCATCTCTTACTAGTGGTGTGAGGTTGGGAAAGGAAAGAAGTGCCCTTACTCACCTATATCCTACCTTTGGCGACAAACCCATGCTTCTTACTAGTGGCGTGGGGCAGGGTGTGGGGGCTCCATTAACACAACTTAACAAATCTTGATATTTTAGAAATACAAATCAAATTATATTAAGTGAAAATAAGTGTCCAAATTCCAAAGAGATCAAATCCTCAAAACCATATTTTTTCAACCAAGTTTCCATTTATAGATCTAAGTCTAGATAAACTGGAAAGTAATTTGCGTTCTGAGCTTGGTGGTAGTTTTGAGTAGGGTAAGTGTGTAGGTCTAAGTTTGGTTTTTGTCACTGGTTTGTCTATCTCTCATCATTTCATCCAGTAAAACTCATATAATTTACGCCCTTCCCAACCCTTGGTGTTGAGCCCTTGCATCTTACTAGTTGTGTGGAGTTAGGAGTGGAGCAAGTTCATCTCATTATCATTTTACATTAATCACATTTTAACAAAATAAGAAGCAACAAACATTGCCCAAAGAAGCCAAAAGTTCAGTACTACAATATGTTTGCATCATCACATATCAACATTACAAAAAAAATCAAAGAGAAACATTATGTTATCACTTGTCATCCATTGCATACATTCTGAAAAGCATATAAAAGAAAAGATTCTAAAAACATCTAGTATACACATGGGAAATGAATCACAGAAATTATAGACACAAGAAGATCTAGATCCAAAAAGAGATATATATATATATATATATATCATGTTTTATATACAATGCCATCATGCACTAGGCATGGTCAAAACACTCGATGAGCCCAGAAAATACAAAAACACTCATATAAATATCCAATCAAAAATCACTACAAAAAGACACCATGATCTCTCAATCCCTGTGAGATCCGTCAGAAGGTGCACCAACACATCTAGGACTCTTGCTACGATGATGCTCTGAATGAACTGAGGGCTCATGATCATGGCCACTAGCTATGGTCTCACTATGAGAATGAATCCTCCTCATCAAGCACTCAGTGGTTCTATATCCAGCTACCTCATCATGGAGAGAAGTCATGATCTTTGTCACCTTCCAGACAGGGGAAAACATTTCAGTATGTCTACTGGCTTCTAAAGGCTCTCCCACATCCATGGTAAGCTCCACCCGTGTACTCTCCAAAGGGATCAGTAGAGTGTCCATGCACACCTGGCGAATCAAGTCTCACCATCCCTCAGCAGTTGCTGTAAGTAAAAAAGGAGAAATAAACAAGTTTGAAAATTTTCCATGATAAAGTAAAAAAAAAACGAAACAAAAAAAGGGAAATATCAACTTAACAATTCTAACTAAAACAAAAATCGAGAGAAGAGTAGTAACTCACTCAGATATCCAGGAATCTAGGTGGGATCTCTAGGATCTGCACCTGCCACTGACGTTGCCACTGACTATGGAACCGTCCCCAAATTTGGAAAGAAGTAACGTCCTATTATGGACTCATCATCTCCCCCAATGTCTAGAGAAGGCAACTCCTCTGAGATCAGGGTAGCCTTCCCTACACTCTCCTCCAACCTCTTAGCCCTCAAGATGTCCCGAGTGTCATGCCACTCAGATTCACTCTCATCATCCCTTGTTGTCCCACCTGTCTCACCTCCCTCCATCTCCTCCTCTGTCTCCTCTCTTGTGAGCTCCTCAGAGTCTGATTCCACATCAATAGGCTCAATGCTCTCTCCACTATGAGTAGGACTAGATCCGATCTAAAGTAAAGGTGCTCAAGGAGCACTGGCTACCCCTCAGCCACGAACCACCCGCCTAACTACAATGAGAAATCTAGGAGTGATTGTGGTCTAACCTCGTGTTATGTTTGTGGATCTTGTTTTCATGTTAGAGTGTGGTACACCTTATATGTGTTACACTCGGGTATTTTTACGGCAGTCCCGCTCGCCGGTGAGTGGGTCAAGGGCGTTCGGGGGGGGTGAAGCCCCCCGATCAATGGGGGCTCAGGGGTGAATCCCCCGAAGCAAATTTTCATGGGTGGTTTATTAACCCATGAGTAATGGGTAACTGTTATGGGCTGTTTTTGGGCTCATGGTTTTTTGGTACCCATTGTTTTGATACCAACAGTTTTTTTCCCATGGTTTTGTATCAAACTGCTTAAGCAATTGTCTATTTATATGGTCTTATGCATATGATACATAGACAAGCAAATGTATTGCAGATGTGCTTTGAATTCGGGTGTGAATTTTGTAAAGTTTGTTGAGCATAGCTCCAAACGGATATGGGTATTATATTGAGAGAGTGGAGGCTTGTAATAAAATTTGAGCAAGTGATTCTTAGTGGACGTATCCCAAATTGGGTGAACCATGTTAAATTTTATCTCTTTGTGTTGTGTTATTTATTCTGCACTTTTATTTGAGATCTGTAATATTTTCTGCATATTAGTTTCTACGGTTTGATTCCGTAAGGGATTATTCCGCATATTTTATCTGTTATTTCCTAACAATTGGTATCAAAGCCTGGTTTGGTTTGCTGAAGTGTTGAATCGTGGGGAAAGTTTTTAGCTTGAGTGGGAACTATGGTAGATGATGGAAGATCTAGGGTTGATAAATTCAACGGGTAGAATTTCAGTCTTTGGAAGATGCAGATGGAAGATTACCTTTATCAGAAGGATCTTTATACTCCACTGTCTAAGAAGGTGAACAAACCCTCAAGTATGACAGATGTGGAATGTGATTTGTTTAATCGAAAGGCACTTGGAATGATCCGGCTATGTCTTGCATCTTTGGTATTATTTAATGTTTCAAAGGAAAAGACTACAATAGAACTGATGGATGCATTAGGGAAGTTGTATGAAAAACCGTCTGCCTCTAATAAGATATTTTTAATAAAACAGTTGTTTAATATGAAGATGTCTGAGAATGGTTCAGTAGCAGATCATTTAAATGATTTCAATACGGTTGTGAATATGCTAGCTTCGGTTACAATATAATTTGATGAAGAAGTTAGGGATTTATTAATTCTATGCTCTTTACCTGAAAGTTGGAATAGCCTGGTAATGGAAGTAAGCAACTCGTTTCCAGCTAACTCGAAGTTGAAGTTTGAGGATGTTGTAGGGGTGATTCTAAGTGAGGAAATGTGAAGAAAAACCTCTGGTGGATCTTCTCATTCAGGGAATGCTTTTACAGTGGAAACTAGAGGGAGACAAAATAATAGAGGAAACCGTGGAAAATCAAAGGATCGGGCAAGGTCAAAATCCAAAAGCAAGATAGTATGCTAGCACTGTGGAAAGTCTGTGCATGTAAAGAAGGACTGTTGGGAGCTTCGGGATAAGAAGAAAAAACAAAAGAAAACAAGGAGGAAAATGTGGCATCAGGTAATGTATGCCAGGATGTTTTGATTCTTTCTTTGCATAATATTAATGAATCTTAGGTGTTAGATTCAGGGGATTCTTTTCATGCTACTCCACCTAGGCATTATTTTGTTGATTATGTTCAAGGGGATTTTGGGCATGTTTTTCTTGGTGATGATGAGCCTTGCAGTATAGTTGGAAAAGGTTCTATTCAGGTTAAGAAGCAGAATGGGAATACATGGCTATTGAAGGATGTCAAACATGTGCCTACATTAAGGAGAAATTTGATATCGGCAGGGCAATTGGGAAGTGATGGTTGTACTGTGATATTTACAACTGACTCTTGGAAGGTCACCAAGGGTGCTCTTGTGGTGGCAAGAGGTAAGAAGGTTGGAACCTTGTATCTAACCACTAATAGTACTAATGATTGTAATCTTATGGCTTCAAATGCAGATACAACATTATGGCACTATAGGCTTGGTCATATGAGCCATAAGGGCATGGACATCATAAAGAAGAATTTTCCTAGATATACAGAAACAGGTTTGGATTTCTGTGAGAACTGCATATATGGGAAACAGAAGCAAGTAAGGTTTCTCAAGGTTGGACCTATGAAGAAAGAGAGTAAGTTAGAGCTGGTACATTCTGATGTGTGGGGGCCAGCTCAGGTATCATCTCTTGGGGGTTCAAATTATTATGTTACTATTATTGATGATGTAACAAGGAAAGTTTGGGTTTATTGTATTAGAAACAAATCTGATGTATTTGATACTTTTGTTAAATGGAAAGCCTTGGTAGAGAATGAAACAGGCCTTAAGTTAAAATGTCTCAAGTCAGATAATGGAGGGGAGTATTGCAGCAATGAATTTGATGATTATTGTTCTAAGAATGGAATCCGTAGGTAAAAGACAGTTCCAGGAACCCCGCAGCAAAATGGGGTGTCAGAAAGGATGAACACAATAATAATGGAACGTGCTAGAAGCACGAGGATACATGCAGGATTGCCTTTTTATTTTTGGGTAGAAGCGGTGAGCACAACTGTGCACTTGATAAACATAGGACCCTCAAGTGCCTTGAATGGAGGCATACCTGACGAGGCTTGGTACGGTAAGAAAGTCGATTACTCATTTCTTAGAGTCTTTGGATGTGAGGTGTTTGTTCATATTGACAAGGATGATAAGACCAAGCTAGAGGCTAAATAAGAAAAATGCACTTTTATTGGTTATGGTGGTGATGAATTTGGATTTAAATGTTGGAGTATTAAAGACAAGAAAATCATTCAGTTTAGGGATGTGGTCTTTAATGATAAAGTCATGTATAAGCAACAATTGCAGGAAAATAGGGAAGAATCCAAGAAAGAATATGCAGTGGTGGAGAATCTTCCAGATGGGAAAGTGACCTATGAATCAGTTCAGGAACCTACTCAACAGGAACCCCAAACTCGTACAGTGAGGAGATTTTATAGGGTAAGAAAATAACGTGAACTTTTTTTTCCTTCTCTTTATTATTTATTACTCACTGATAGTGCAGAACCAGAGAGCTTTGATGAAGCAATGCAGGTAGATGCTAGTAAGAAGTGGGAGCAAGCCATGGATGAGGAGCATAATTCTCTCATGGAGAACCAGACTTGGGATTTGGTGAAGCTACCGAAAGGCAAAACAGCATTGTAGAACAAGTGGGTGTACAGAGTTAAAGATGAAGAAGGAGGAAAGAAAATATATAAGGCCTGTTTGGTGGTCAAGGGGTTTGCACAGAAACAAGGTATAGATTTTGATTAGATTTTTTCTCCTGTAGTAAAAATGACTTCTATCAGAACTGTTCTTGGAATAGTGGCAGCAGAATACTTACACTTAGAATAGTTAGATGTAAAGACTGCATTTCTCCATGGTAATTTGGAGGAGGAGCTATATATGCAGTAGCCAGAATGATATGAAGTCAAAGGTAAAGAGGAGATGGTGTGTAAATTGAAGAAGAGCTTGTATGGCCTGAAACAAGCTCCATGTCAATGGTATAAGAAGTTTGATAGCTTCATGATGGAGCAAGGTTATATTAGATGTCATTCTGACCATTATGTGTATACAAATAAATTTGAGGATGGAAGTTATATTATCCTATGTTTGTATGTTGATGACATGTTGGTTGTAGGTAAAAACATGCAGGAAATAAAAGTAATCAAGAAACACCTAAGTGAATCCTTTGATATGAAGGATTTGGGGGCAGCCAGACAAATCCTTGGTATGAGGATAGCTTGGGATAGGAAGGAATGGAAGCTGACTTTATCTCAGGAAGAGTACATTAAGAAGGTATTGGACAGGTTTAACATGCAGGATGCTAAACCAGTTGGGACTCCTTTCGCAGGACATTTTAAGTTATCAAAGGAGCAGTGTCCCAAGACAGAGCAGGAAAGAAACCAGATGTCCAAGGTACCTTACTCATCAGTGGTTGGCAGTTTGATGTATGCTATGGTGTGCACTAGGCCTAATATTGCCCATGCATTGGGAGCTATGAGTAGATTTATGAGTGATCCAGGTAAAGAGCATTGGTAAGCAGTAAAGTGGATCCTTCGGTATTTGAGAGGGACCATGGGGACAATTTTTTGCTACAGTGGATTAGACACTAATTTACGTGGTTATGTAGATTTAGACATGGCTGGAGATGTTGCCAGCAGGAGGAGCATGATAGATCATATTTACACTGTAGGTGGCATAGCAATGAGCTTGATTTCACGACTACAGAACCTGGAGGCTTTATCAACCATGAAGGCTGAGTATGTTGCTACCACAAAGGCAAAAAAAGAGATGATTTGGTTACAATAATTGCTTAAGGAGTTGGGGCATAAGCAGAAGGAATGTAAGCTGCATAGTGATAGTCAGAGTGTTATACACCTAGCTAAGAACTCTGCTTTCCACTCCAGGATGAAGCATATATAGTTGAGACATCACTTCATCAGGACAGCTTTGGAAGAAGATAAGTTGAAGTTAGAGAAGATTCATACCAGTCATAATTTTGCAGACATGATGACCAAGGTGGTCACAAGAGATAAACTAAAGCTATGTTCAGCTTTGGTTGGCCTTCGCAGATGACAATGAAGGGTTGAGAAGCTTGCTCAATGGAAATCAGTCTCCAAATTGGAGATTGTTATGTTTGTGGAGCCTATTTTCATGTTAGAGTGTGGTACACCTTCTATGTGTTACACTTGGGTATTTTTACGGCGGTCCCGCTCGCCGATGAGTGGGTCAAGGGGGTTCGGGGGGGTGAAGCCCCCCGATCGATGGGGGCTCAGGGGTGAATCCCCTTAAGAAAATTTTCATGGGTGGTTTATTAACCCATGAGTAATGGGTAACCATTATGGGATGTTTTTGGGCCCATGGTTTTTCGGTACCCATTGTTTTGATACCCACAGTTTTTTTCCCATGATTTTGATACCCACGGTTTTGTATCAAACTGCTTAAGAAATTGTCTATTTATATGGTCTTATGCATATGATACATAGACAAGAAAATGTATTCCAGATGTGCTTTGAATTTGGGTGTGAATTCTGTAGATTTTGCTGAGCATAGCTCCAAACAGATCTAGGTATTGTATTGAGAGAGTGGAGGCTTGTAATAAAATCCGAGCAAGTTATTCTTGGTGGACGTAGCCCAAATTGGGTGAACCACGTTAAATGTTGTCTCTCTGTGTTGTGTCATTTATTCTGCACTTTTATTTGAGATATGTAATATTTTTTGCATATTAGTTTCTACTGTTGTGATTCTGTAAGGGATTATTCCGCATATTTTATCTTTTATTTCCTAACACCTCGGCCTCTGGGACCTCCCTTGGTTTCCCGAATAGACCTGTCGACTGGCCCTGTTGGAGGAAACATATCAATGTAAGGGAGGCCAAATTGCTGTGGTACTCTGTCAAAGGGGTGGATCTCCAACTTCCCCATCTTGTCTATCAGTTGACTAGTAGTATAGCAAGTGATCAATGTGTGTGCCTCGTCTCCCCATAACTCTACCATGGCCTGATAAGGAGTGGCCTCCATGTTCGTAATAGTCGAAGAAGCCACTGGATGGTGTGGCATCCTAAGTACGGTCATCACTGTCCACCTCCCTACCTTGATAGCCTCGGGATCCTCTGCCTGTACACCTCTCCCATAGGGAATGATGCGCTCATACACCCAACACATGACTAGAGCAGGGTGTTTCAATCGGAAATGCTTCGTTCCTTTTAGAAACAGATAAGGTTAGGGTTAGGAGAAATACCTGTAGAATGTCGAGATGATGTGCGCGTACCGTAGAGAAAGATCAGGTTGACTGCGGAGAACTCCTTTTGTCTGGGAAGGACTACCTGCAAATAAGAACACAAGACCACAAGATTTGATTAAACAATAAATGAGGAACCTGCCTTGGGCCCAGGAAATGTAAAACTTCCTTTCGAAGGTGGTCAGTTTCCCTGCTAACGTGAATTAACACAAAAGACTGTAAAATATCAATTAAATTGCTTTGGCTGAACTGGGTAGGGGAAAGGCTATTTTTCCTGGTTTTGATCAAAGGAACCGATGGCGGTTACCTATAACCGATGCCGGTTATTGATAACCGATACTAGTGGGTTCTAGGATCTTCTGGGCTGGTTGTGGTGTTTGTAATGGGCTGGTTTTTGGATAGTATTTAGAAATGGGATGGTTAGAAACAAAAGAATGACAGCTAGAGGCAATGATACGTTGGATAATGGATTCAGAAACGGATTTAGGAGCACTGAGATCCAGGAGCATAAGAAATGCTATACCGAAGGACATGCGAGATGTGACTTACTGATTTTGAAGAAGATGCAAGTTGATCTCCTTGGTTGTAAACGCTTCTGGTATTTCCACTCGTCTCTACTCTGTCAAATGAAGATCTGGACTCTGTTCCTCACTCGCAATGCTCTCTATTGATCCAGAAATCCTTTGACTGATCTCCCGAAATGAAATTCCGATCTGTTGTTTTGGTTTGGGGAGCCCATTTAAAGGGAACCGATGGCGGTTGCGTAACCGACGACTGTCAAGTAGGAACCGGCATCGGTTAGAAAAAAGTAGGCTATTTTTAGTAACATAGCCCACCTTCCCTGTTTTTCTCCCAAGGGATCAGTTGCGGGCTTGGTCAAGTGGCTAGAAGGTCGGCTTTTGGTGCGAGTAAGGAGGCATTAGTTATGGATGTGAGTCTAGACCAAGTCATGGGTCCTAATTAGGTTAGTTTAGGGTTAGGGCTAGGTCATGATAGGTGGCAAAGTGAGGTGGCGGGTAAGGTGATGTGGATTTATCAATTAACCAGGTAATTAATAAATAATTGTGTAAGTTTAGGTAATGAGGTTAGGTTGCGAAATGGGATGCGGGTCACAAGGGGTCGTGAGACACGAATTTGGTGGTCTACATTAGCCCCTTATTGTCGTGTAGCTTGTTCTGTAAGCTGCGGCGGACAATAATATGAAGTGGTTTCTCATGTTAAGGATATAGGTAATCCCCCTCAAATCTATCACAGATTGAGTGAACGGGAAATCAGGGATAGTTTGATAAAGGGTATATGTGGGTAGAGAGGATGGTAAGGTGGTGGGGTAGGTCCAAGGAAGCAGACGCATGTTGAAATGTAATAGTACGACTATGGTACATGATTTGACGAGCAAACCAGCAATGTATAGGCAACGGTCGATAGTTTATCCAAACAAGGGTGATATAATCCTGGTATCCAAGGCATATTAATTAGCTCCACCAGGGTATCTAACAGGTAAGGTACCGGAACTTTAAGGCATGTTCGGCAGTATCAAAAGGTTGGTTTGGGGTTGAGATAAATGGCACGGTCTTGTCTGGTCAACGTTTTGGTCGACATAATCAAGTCAAGGACCCTAACATCTAAAACAACGTAACAGGTGAGCTCGATTGAACACAAGTCCATTAGTGGATGTCATAAAATAAAACTTTGAATTGTGGTGTATGGTATGGAAGTGATACTGCCTTTGGTCGGGCCAAGTTGTTGGTTTGTGTGCCTTGGGTCAGACCATCGGGTAGAGTGAGGCCTTGGTCGGGGCCAAATTTGTTAGGGCTAGCCCTGGGTCGGCCAAATAGGGAGGTTGAGGCCTTGGGTCGTCCAAATGGTTAGGGTTAGGCCGTGGGTCGGGCCAATGGTAGGTTTGATGCCTTAGGTCTGGCCAAATAGGTAGGCGAGCCTTGGGGGTTCGGCCAATTGGAGGTTGAGGCCGTTGGGGGGGTCGGGCCACCATAGTTATGGGCGAGGCCTTGGGTCGGGCATTGGGTAGGTTGATGGCCTTGGGTCGGGCCAAATAAGGTATGGCGAGGTGCCTTGGGTCGGGCCAAGATTGTAATGGGCGAGGCCTTTGGGGTCGGCAATGGGGGTTGGGTGAAGTCCTTGGGGTCGGGCCCAAGTGGTAGGTTTAGGCCTTAGGTCGGGCCAAAATAGGTAGGGCAGCCTTGGGTCTGGCCAATTTGTCGGATTGAGGCCTTGGGTCGGGCCAAATAGGTGAGGCGAGGCCTTGGGTCGGGCAATTGTTAGGTTTTGAGGCCTTGGCGGGCTACCTAGGTAGGGGGCGAGGCCTTGGGTCGGCCAAATAGGTTAGGGTGATTCCTTGGGTGAAAAAGAGGCAAGGAGTAAAAGAACGGCAAAGAATGGGGTGAAAGTTGGGTATCAAACCGATGTCGATTCCTGCATGCCTATTCGGGTAAGGGACCGATACCGGTTTCTTAGGGCAAAAAAAAAAAAAAAAAAAATGAAACCGACATCGGTTAAGGTCGAAAAACCTATAAAAAGAAAAATACGGCCTGTCATTGTCACTTTTGTTATTTGCAATCCAAATTGACTTGTCTGACGTGGAGAGTTGATTTGGAGGGGTATTGAGTGAGGTGGAGCTATTTGATTGGCGGAGAGAGTTGATAGTGGGGCCCGATTAAGGAGGAGGCAGCAGGTGATTGGCCGGGGACCCAGCAGATCAGGATTGGAGCCATGGCACAGGCAGGAGGAGCTGGAGGGGCTAGACCAGCTGGACCGCCACCACCCCATCCCACCACGACGACGTGTCGTCGTACCGTAGGTTCTAACTCTTTAATTTTATGCATTCGGTTGTATTAAGTGAGATTGGGGGTTTGGGTAGGAATTTAGTTGTTTTAGGAAATGAGGCGTAAATAGACGTAATTTGAAAAAGAGAGAGGGTAGATAGGTACGATAGGGTAAGGCGGCTAGGTGTGTAAAATTTGGGGGTGTTTGGGTGGGTAGAGTGGGTAAAATAGGTGAAAAATGGTCTTTGGGGGCCGCGCGGGGGTTCGGCTCGGGCAGGAGACAGTGACTGATGTCGGTCACTAGGCGACCGGCATCGGTCGCAAAAGCATAGGGTGAGGTTAAAATGGGGGGACCGGCATCGGTCGCGTATCGGCCGGTATCGGTGGGGAAGGGATGGGTTGAGGGTGGAGTTGGGATGGGATTTAGGGTTTATGGTTTAGGTTTGAACGTGGGTTGGGTGGCTTGTTGGGGTGTGGTTGGAGTGGGGTTGGGTGTTTGGGTTTGGGATGGGGTTTAGGGTTAGGGATGGAGAAGGGGTAGGTGTGGGAGTGGTGGTTGGGTTAGGGTTTTTTGGGTTGGGTTGCGGGTCGGTGTGGTTGTTGGTTTAAGGGTGGAGAAGGGTTAGGTGTGGGGGTTGGTTTAAGGGTGGAGGAGGGTTAGGTTTGGGGGTTGGTTTAAGGGTGGAGAAGGGTTAGGTGTGGGGTTAGGTTTAGGGGTGGAAAAGGGTAGGTGTGGGAGTGGTGGTTGGGTTAGGGTTTTTTGGGTTGGGTTGCGGGTCGGTGAAGGGTTAGGTGTGGGGTTAGGTTTTGGGTGTTAGAAAAGGTGGTTTAGATGGTAAAGTAGATGTTATAATAAAGAGTAGGTCTAAGAATGTGGGTTGGTTTTGCAGGCACGTCAGCAGTTGACGATGCGTGATAGGATGCCTCCACTATTGAGTCGGATGAGGCCACACGTATCTGCGGCGCATTGGGCCATCATGCGCGAGGTGGGGCTCGGCGGGGTCCAGAGGTACAGAGCGATAGAGAGAGATCACAGCCTGATGGTCACCCTCATCGAGAGATGGGATCCGGCGACCAATGTGTTCCATCTCCCGACTGGGGAGATGACCGTCACATTAGAGGATGTGTATCGCATCCTTTGGCTACCGATCGAGGGAGAGGCAGTTTTCCAGGTAGATTCAGAGACTGCCATGGATAGCATACTGCAGGTTTTTGGGGATGCAGCCGCGCTTCTTACATATCATAGCGCGAGCATTGGATATGGTGACATGTACCGCGCACATAGACATGAGACACGGCTTGCCGTGTTGATGATGATAGGGATCACCTGCTTCGCCCTCCCGGATTCAGAGGGAGGGTGCTTCCCACGAGCATTGATGGGGGTACTGCTGGAGATGGTGGAGGAGCACACCTGTTATGCCTGGGCACCAGTATATCTGGTGCAATTATACAGGGAGTTATGGGCTATCGCCGGAGGATGGCGATTTGGTATTTGTTCTACTTTTTTGCTTGGCACTGTTGGGCATACGAGCACATCGTATGCATCAGGCCAGTAGGGCTTACCCCAGCAGCCAGGGCCACAGGTCGTATACCGATATGGCTTTCAGCAGGTGGTTGGGGGTCATGGGCCAGCCACGAGCAGTGTTGCAGGTCGGGATGGGCCTATTATAGACACTTGCTAGAGGGCCTTACAGCAGTAGACATTGTATGGAGACCCTACAGAGGTCATCAGCCTGGCAGAGGAGCCCGCGTACAGCTGCGCCTGATCCAGTCTTACATTCGTGGATATAGCCGGAGGAGGCCGGACGAGTTACGAGCGGATACCCCTAGAGAGGGTACGCAGGTAGATGGGGTTACGACAGGACGAGCCCACCTCCCTTCCCTCAGTACCGGTAGGGATGATGTAGAGGCCCCCACTACCCGCGCCACAGCCTTTGGATCCAGACTGGGTAGCGGAGAGACCCCGCAGGTGAGGGTGTAGATGATGTTGGGTGCACGGGAGCATACAGGGTGTGGTGGACGGGAAGAGAGAGACAGTCGGATGTACCGCCTGCATAGCAGACTTGGCTGCGGTTAGGGCAGAGAGAGATCAGATTAGGGGTCAGGTGACAGCTCTTAAGGTGGCAAGCTAGCGGCGGGCAGGCAAGATAGGGGTTTTATTACCGGGGCAGCTAGTAGGGCCCACAGGTACAGGCACAGGCAGCACCACCACCAGCAGCACAGCCACAGGTGCAGGTACAGGTACAGGCAGCCGTACCAGCAGCAGCACAGCCACAGCCCCAGATACCACCACGGCCACAGGTGTGCAGGTACAGGCACAGGCACACCACCACCAGCACCACAGCCACAGGTGCAGGTACAGGCTCAGGGGGTATTGGTGTTAGGTGCCAGGGGACCAGCCCCAGTTCCTTCAGTGGCGCGAGATCGCTATATGGAGGTGAGAGCAGAGGCCCGATATTATCAGGATATTCTTGATAGTACCGGAGTCGAGTATCAGGCATATGCAGCTCATAGAGCAGAGACCTCGCACAGCCAGAGATCTCAGGGAGGAGCAGCCACAGCTGGCGTGTCCGTGACAGGCAGGAGGCGAGAGGCCACCACAGGGACCAGCGGGGAGAGGTGCCGAGGGCGGTGGGGAGAGCTGATAGATCCCCGACAGGGTTTTGTATAGGGACATGGGCATCCGGTCTGCGAACCGGTTGTATTGATAGAGGCCTGCGTGCCTACACTTATTCATTGTTTTGATTCATTTATTTATTATATACCAGCCTGCGAGCCGAGTACGGGTTGTATATTTGATACCGGCCTGCAAGCCGAGTATATTTTTGATATGAGAGAGACCGGCCTGCGAGCCGAGTTGATATTTTTCGTAGGTATTGCGGCCTGCGTGCCGGCTTTGGTATTGTATGAGATCACAGAGGCCCCGATGTAGGGCACATTGTATTTTTGAAAATTTGTATATATATAGAGACGATGTTGTGATCCACATGCAGTGTTCAAAATGTGTTGAAATATGTGGTTAATGGCTGGTAATAGATAGAATGTGTGATGAGTTTAATTGACATGTTGATTAGATGGATGATGCTGATGTTTTTTGTTTGTTTTGTACGTATATATGAATGTCAGGTTATGTGATGAATTGGTGGTTTTGTGACACTGTGATATATGTAACTGATGAGTTGGATCCAAATGATGTATAGATTGATAGTTTCTTGATATCCGTAGTTGATGGTTTGTGTATTTGTGAAAAATAAATGATATTTAATGAAAATGTAATGTTATATGTGGTGGATGAACAAAATGTGGTAAATTGTGTGGTTTATGTAGGAAAAGAGGCGGGGTGCGACAAAAATTTAGATGAGAAATGAAGAAAAGAACCCTGTTTCAAAAAGGAAAGTGTGTAACCGGTATCGGTTAGGTAGCCGATGTTGGTAGCTGTATGACCGATATCGGTTACACGACCGATACCGGTTATTTAGGTATGAGTTTTTCTAAAAATCGAAAAGCTAGGGTGGCAACTTGAGTTGTAATTTTAGAGCCATGCAAGAGGTTAAATATGCGAACGCGACGCTTTTTGACGACTGAGATAGGTATTTGCATGAGAGATTTGGGTGAGAAGGAGAAAAGAAACAAGGAAAGTAAATGTGATCCAAGGTTCAGAAGGCAGAAAGACAAAGTTGAAAAGGGTGGTGATCATGGCAGAACGAGGAGAAGCATGCAGCAGGCAAGGACATGAGGGAAGACAAGGGCCACCTCAAGCTGCTGCAACCCAAGAGGTATTGTTTTGTTTGTGATTTGACTACTGCATGTTTCGTGAATAAGATGGGGGAGAGTAGGTGGGTAGATATGAGAAAGACAACATGATAGCCAGGGCTATAGATGAGGTGTGTGTTATGGGGTAGGTAATTCGGGGTTTTGGGTATGTCTGTGTATATAGAAAGAAATAAACGATCAATTTATTGTCGTAGGTGGTTGTTTCAGGCAAGATGCATGTAATCGACAGTGACCGGTAGCGGTTAGAAGGAACCGGTATCGGTTACTGAACCGATGCCAGTTATGTATAACTGATACCGGTTACTGGAGGAATTTCCAGAATGTTTGAAAAAAAACCCTAATGGATTGAATGGTTGTTTTTTATTTTGGTGTATGCAGCAGGCGGAGGCAGGGTTGAGGATGAATGATAGTGTGCCAGTGTTGTTATCGCGAATCCGAGCGGATGTAACACCAGCAGAGTGGATGTTGATAAATCGTTTGGGGTTAAGTGGGATTCAATATTATTCACGAATCGCACGTAACCATGGTATGTTACAGGCGCTGATTGAGAGATGGAATCCCGAGACAAATACCTTCTATCTGCCAACAGGTGAAATGACAGTAACATTGGAAGATGTGTTTCGTATATTGAGACTCCCTATTACAGGAGAACCAGTATATCAGGCACTACCTAGCGCGGGGCGGGGTAGCGATAACAGAAGTGTTTGGTCCATATGCACGGGACTTAACATAGCGAGGTTTGTCATTCACATATGGGGTAATGTATGCAGCACACCCTGAGGAGACAAGGTTAGCAGTGATTTTAATGATAGCGGTAGGGTATTATGCGTTACCGAGGGCAGAAGGGGGAAGATTTCCAAAGGCATTGATGGGTGTTATTTGGGAGATGATAGAAAGGAACGTGACTTTTGCATGGGCACCTGCATATTTGGCGGAGCTATACAGGGGTTTATGGGCTTGTAGGCGAAATCACAGGACAACGTTGGATTGCTCATACTTATTACACTGTTGGGCCTATGAGCACATTGTTTGTGTGCGACCAATAGGCCGATCCATCCAGGCAGGAGAGACCGAGAGTACAGAGGTTGGGATTCCGACGATGGGTCCAGACAGAACAAGAGGCAAGATCTCAGGCCGTGCCGGGTGACATTGAGTATTACAGGCAGGTATGGGAGAGGTTGACGGTTGCGGATATCTGTTGGAGGCCCTACGGGAACTATATGGTAACTGAGAACATAGCTGAGGAGTTGAGAGGTGTAGAGCGATTGAGGTGGATCGCGGGGCACAGGCCAGGTGAATATGAGAGGATTCCTATAGATCGCGTGCGGGCGACAATTTGGATTTGTGCAGGACATACCACAGGCTTATAGACCATATATGAGGATCGATGCCGAGGCAGCATTCTCACCACCCCGGCCAACACCTCCAGAAGGGCCCGAGGAGATAGCTGCCGATCGCAGTGTAATGGATGCAGGAATGACAGAGGCCTATAGGTTATGGTGGGTAGCAGAGTTGCGAGGTGTACGCGATCGCCCTGACATAGCTGTGATTACAGCAGAGAGGGATCGGCTGCAGCGTTTGGTTCAGCAGCTCCAAACGCAGGTGAATGAGACAAGAAGATTGTTAGTGGTTGCGGAGTCACAAGCAGCGAGACTAGAGGCTGGAGTTCTCCATGCGAGAGGGCGTATTCAGATGTTACAGGAGAGATTGGCAGATCAGTGGGCTGGTACCAATAGCCGCGGTACCTTTGAGGACAGAGAGGCCTGGCGAGAGGGGTCGACGATCACGATCATCACCTAGGTCGGGATGAGGCGTGAGGGTCTAAATAAATGTTAGCAAGGTATGGGGATAAATAAGAGTACCGACCTGCGTGTCGATGATATAGAAGATGTATTTTTTTTTTTTAACATCTAAATAAAACGAGATATGTATGTTGATTTGCGTTATAATAATAAGAATGTTGTCGTTTTGACTTTCGGTGTTTTGAAAAAGGATCAAAGAGGAATGTGATTAAATAGAAATACACCAAAATATTTATATTTACCACACATGATAGGTTATGGTAGGGGATGGTCGAGCTAACCTTGGGAGACCCCATGTCTCCGAAGTGCTTCCTACATAGCCCATTGCACAAAGCAAGGAAGGGCCTCAGACCGATGTAGTTCTCCCTTAGGATCAGGGAGGGGTGAATTTAGGCAATTTGGTATGGTTTAGGCAATTGGTCGTTTGGTAAAAATTTGATGTTGGTAGGGTAATGTTGTTGGTGCTGGTAGGATAATGTTGTTGGTGTAGGTATAGGTAAAGCAAAGGTTAGCATACCCAAGTAGTAGGGAATAGTGTCCTGATTAAGATCAACACACAATTCTAGACGCGAGGCAAAGTGGAAAGAGTGCTCCGTAGGTGAGAAGAGCTAAACAAACCACACAACGTAGAACGAGCCTGAAGCCCTAAGTGCCGTGCATAGACGAGAAGTCCATAGTTGAAAAGAGTTGTATGATCACAATATATCAGGTGTACGTTACGTCCCTTGAATTGAAACAAATGGTGAGATGAGGTGGATGATATAGCGGAGGTCAAAGAACTTGTTACAACGAAAGAGAACCTATCCTAAATAGACAAGTCCATGACCCAAAAAGTTCTTTTGAATGAGGCTTTTATTTTATTAAATATAGACTGATCGATGCGGGAAGTCTACAAGGGATATTGATTGTTTTATTCTTGAGGTCTTCACGAAGCTGATCAATGCGAGAAGCTTCTGATAAAGGCTGACTATGTATAGCTGTCCTTCGGGGGAGCAGTCTATTTATAGTAGCAGAGATGATTTTAGTGCATAGCTGTCCTTCAGGGGAGCAGTCTATTTATAGTAGCAGCAATAGTTTGGCATATAGCTGTCCTTCGTGGGAGCAGTCTATATTTAATTTTAGATGACTAGATGTTCTTTTGGCATGAAGCATCTAGTTTAGTAGGAAGTTTGACTCAAGAAAATCCCTTAAGAATACGGCTTATTTTAATACTTTGAAGTCATGGACTAGACTAAAAAAGGGGAAGGCATTATCAAGGGGAGGTGAGGATCGAAGTGATTTCGATTTTATTTAGAGATATAGAAAACAAAGTGTATGTAGCGGTAAATGAGCTCAAGGGACGAGCAGTAGGTAGATAAGAAGTGATATAACACTAGATTCAACAGTAGAATGGGCGAAGATGTAAGGCATTAAGGGGTTCAGGCTCAGGTTTACCATTAAGCGAAGCTAAACGATAAGTGCCTGATCCATAGGTGTGAGTGATTATATAAGGCCCAATCCAATTGGGAGCAAATTTTCCACGTTTGCTCTTTTCTAGTTTGGTGACATGTTGATTCTCTTTGAGGACAAGATCACCAACCTTAAAGGTACGCTTATGAAGTCGCTTATCATAAGCACGCTTGATGCGTTTTTGATAAATTTGAAGGTGATCGAGAGCTGTAAGACGGCGTTCGTCAAGAAGCTCCAATTGGGCTAACCGCTCTTGGCGGAAATCATCGTTGGTGAGAATATCCTGAAGAGATATTCTAAGGGAGGGTATTTGTATTTCGAGAGGCAAAACAGCCTCGGTACCGTATACCAAAGAAAAAGGTGTGGCATTAGTAGAGGTACGAATGCTAGTACGATAAGCCCAAAGGGCAAAGGGAATGTGATCGTGCCAATTTCTTCCAGATTCATTGACAACTTTCATGAGGATTTTGGTTAGAGTTTTATTAGAAGATTCAGCCTGACCATTGGCCTGCGGATAGTAAGGCGATGAGAAACTAAGTTTGATACCAAAGTTGTCACAAAGGTCTTGTAACAACTTGTTTTTGAAAGATTTACCATTATCTGTTATTAGGCGATGAGGAATACCAAAACGACAGATAATGTGATGGTTAATGAATTCGACAATTTTTTCTTTTTTGATTGAAATGAGTGGGATGGCCTCCACCCATTTTGTGTAATATTCGGTCGCTGTGATTATCCAACGGTGACGTTGTGAAGAGGTCGGGTGAATCTCACCAATAAGGTCTAAACCCCATTGTGAGAAAGGCCAAAGATCACGAGCGACTTGTAGCGGGTGGCTAGGAGTATGTTGAAGATTGGCATGTTGTTGACACATGACACAGTGCTTAACATATTCGTAGCAGTCGTTATTGAGAGTAGGCCAATAATAACCCAGGCGAAGGATTCGTTTAGCCACGGCAAGGCCACTAAAATGTCCACCACAAATCCCATCGTGTACTTGTTGGATGGTATGAGTGGCCTCAGCGTTGGTCAGACAGCGAAGGAGGATGCCATCAAAGCCACGTTTATAGAGGAGTCCTCCCATGACAACATAACACGAAACACTTTTGAGAAAAGCACGTTTTCCGTTACTAGTAAGGTCAGGTGGGAGAACAGAGATTGTAAGGTAGTCGTGAAATTGGTGGTACCAGGTATCCTGCGAATTAGTAGACACAGTATTTATCATGCAAACTACCGGGGTTGAATAGGATGGTGCAAAAAGTTGCTGGACCACAACGAATAATTCAGAGTCAGTTGGTGCGGCGGGAATCTGCGAGGCTAAGCAAGCCATAGTATCCGCAAATTTGTTAGTGGAGCGGGGAATGGTTTGGATAGAATAGTGAGTAAATAAGGCTAGAAGTGATTCCACGTGGTGTTTGTATTTCTGAAGTTCCTCGTTTTTACATTGGTAGATGCCCATAACTTGATTGACTACCAATTGAGAGTCACCAAAGATATGGATAGATTTAATGCCTAAGTGTATCGCAACTTGGAGACCCAGAACAAGGGCCTCGTATTCCGCTGTATTATTAGTGCAGGGGAAATCAAGCCGGAATGAAAGAGGCATAGGTTCAGCGTCAAGAGGGATGAGAACAACGCCGGCTCCTCCGCCGCGCTGGCACTTAGATCCATCGAAGAAGAGGGTCATTTGATACGACTCTTCTCCGAGTGAAAGAGTGGCGATGAGTTCGTCGGGGAAGGTAAAATTGGTAAATTGTTCCCCAGGTAGAGGGGCCTCCGCAAGTTGGTCTGCAAGAGTTTGTCCTTTGATTGATTTCTGTTGTATAAACTCAAGGTCAAGGTCGGCGAGGAGCATGAGCCATCAAGCGATGCGTTGGTTTAGGTGTGGTTTGGCGTACATATAATGAATGGGGTCTGTGTTGGTGATGACGAAAGTTTTGTGATTCAGGAGGTAATGTCGGAGTTTGGTGGCGACGAATGATAGGGCCAGGCACAATTTTTCTACATGTGTATACCTAGTCTCGTAATCCATGAGGGTACGACTTATATAATAAACGGCCTGCTCTCGGCGTGCCGAGTCTCGATGTGCGAGCATAGCTCCTATAGCATGGTCAGTGGCGGAAAGATAAAGGTAGAAAGGGCGGTCGTCCTGGGGTGGGATAAGCACGGGTGGCTGCAAGAGATACGTTTTGAGAGCTTCGAAGGCTTGGTGACACTCCTCACTCCATTGAAAGGCAACGTCCTTTTTTAGAAGGTGATGAAAAGGGTGACATCGATCCGAGAGTTGGGAGATGAAACGCCGGATGGATTGAAGTTTACCCTGCAAACTACGCAATTGTTTGAGGTTTTTGGGTGGGGGCATTTCTAGGATAGCTTTTACTTTAGATGGATCGACCTCAATGCCACGCAAAGAGACGATAAAGCCAAGAAGTTTTCTCGAAAGAACACCAAAGACACATTTCTTCGGTTGAAGGCGGACAGAATATTGTAACAGGCGATCAAAAATAATGGTTAAAACATCGAGATGTTCACTACGATGTTTAGACTTGCCGAGAAGATCGTCGACATAGTCTTCAAGGATAGTGTGCATAATGTCATGAAAAATGTAGGTCATAGCCCGCTGATAGGTAGCACCAGCATTCTTAAGGCCAAATGGCATGACACGATAACAGAAGGTTCCCCAAGGAGTTATGAAGGCAGTTTTGTGTTGATCGGCAGGGGCAACCAAAATTTGGTTGTATCCTGAAAAGCCATCCATGAGAGAAAGCATTTCATGGCCCGCAGTGAGATCAACAAGTTGATCAATACTTGGGAGGGGGAAGTCATCCTTGGGGCAAGCAAGGTTAAGATCCCGGAAATCTGTGCATATCCGAAGTCCCCCTGTCGCTTTAGTGACAGGTACGATGTTAGAAATCCATTGAGGATAGTCAATAGGCAAGATGAAGGAAACAGAAAGGAGTCGTTGGAGCTCCTCTTTGACCAAGAGAGCAATGCGTGGATGCATTTTTCTCAATTTCTGTTTGACTGGTTTGGAATCGGGGTTTAGGGTGATGTTATGGACGGCAATGGTAGGATCAATTCCTGGCATGTCAGCGTAAGACCATGCGAAAGCTTGGTTGCGAGCACGGAGAAAGGTAGAAAAGGTGGCTTGTTCTGATGTGTTAAGGGATTGTCCAATCTTCACTATGTGAGGATCTTCCTCCGTGTGGATGTTGATTTCTATAGTAGATTCGTTCAGCATAGTTTGGGTTTCAGATGGTAGGGCGCGTTGAATATAAGAATCATCCGCGCCCAGGTAAGTGAGGATGGAGTCGTCATCCTGGCATTCAACAACATTAATCAAAGGTGAATCCTCTTCGATCATGTCTGGATACAGAAGGGGAAGAGAAGATGGGTCCTCATTATCGCGTTGATAAGTGAGAGGACCTATGAAGATAGCATTTATGAAAAAAAAAAGTTAGGAGGGATAGATTCAGGGTCCATCGATTCTGTGGGTGATGATGGCAAAGTGGGTGATGATGGTTCGGTAGGGGCAACGTCTTCCTCTTCCAGGATACAGCTGACAGGAGGTGTCTCCTGTGTAGGTGTTTCGGAAAAACCGAGACCACTTCGATCATTATGTTTGCGTGTGGTCATGGGAATGAGTGTATGTTGGCCTTGTTCGTAAAGGCCAAAACCAAAGCCTTTCCACGCACAGTGAGTCAAGAAGGTGAGGGCGAAACGACGATTTGTCAAGTATTGAAAATCGGATTGGAAGGGAACCACACCAAGAGGAGGTTCAGGGGTAATGGAGGATGCGTCAACACCCCCATACGTTAGGTTAGTGCGGCAATGGGGTGGTCCGTAAGAGATTACCTCCCCCACGCGACGGTCGTAGGTGGGATGCGCATGTAATTGTCCGTACTCCTGCGGGGTAGGGAAAGAACTAACGTTATATAGGCGGTACTCCCCCAGCGTGAGGCGATGAAAAACATCTACTAAGGGGTCAGAGGTTGGGATGTTAGCTGCGGGAAGAGAAGTGGTTTGTGCGACGGTGGTTTCATCAGTTGAAGGCGTAGGTGCAGTTGAGGTGGATGGTTGAGGTACATTTGAAGAGGATGGTTGGGTTGAATGTATGGGTGTCTTAATTGGTATAAGCACATCGTTTGGGCGGTATAACATATTGCAAGTTTTGAAGGGGGGAGGATCAGCTTTTACAGTGTAGGACTTCCCCTCGTACTCAAATTTTATGCATCGATGTAATGTTGAGGGAACGCATCCCATGGCTCGAATCCAAGGACGACCCAGCAATATATTATATTGGAACTCTCCTTCAAGGACATAGAAGAGTTCGGGTAAAGTACGTGGGCCTACGCGAATGTTGAGGATCACGGTGCCTAAGGTAGAAGTAATAGCGTCATTGAATGACCGTAACATGATGGGGTTGGCACACATGCAACTAGAAGGGATGTTCATTTGTTGGAAGGCTTTTGAAGAGATGATGTTTAGGCTAGCGCCCCCGTCAATCATAACCCGACGTACTCGAATGTCTCGGACGTAAGCGGAAATGAAAAGGGCAGGGTCAGGGTCTTCTGCACCAAAGTCGATAATTTCATCTTCCGAGAAACTAACTGCAGCGGCTTGTTGTTTTGAGACAGAAGTGGTGGGGGAGATGGATTGTTTGGTGAGAGAGGCAACGTGATTGGGTGTTAGAATGGAGGCAACGGGCAGGGTTTCGTTGGGTAAAACCTCTATCCCTTGAAGGATCTCAACGAGAGCTTGTCGATGAGATTCAGAAGTCTGAATGAGATCATATAGTGTCATTTTTACGGGCGATTGATGAAGCTGTTTGATCATGGTTCGGTGGGCAACTCCATTAGAGACGGGATAGGCGGGTCCGTGAATAACCACTTTAGGTGGTGGTGTAATCGGGATGGTTGAAGGAGAAAGAGATGCCGCAGGTGTGTTTTCTTTCGCTTTCCCATTGTTTTTCTGTCCTCGAGTAGCAACACTAATCATATTAATCTCGTAGATCTGAGATGAGGAAGATGGTTGGGATAATTCATGGTCTTCAAGAGGTGGGGTTGTAATAATGATAGATCTTGGTGAGGCGGGGATAGATGATATAGTAGAGGGAATTGACGCTAGAGGTCTCTCCCTTCGTAAGTTGTCTTTCTTAATCTTTCTATCCGGGAGAGGTGACTGACGAAGGATGGTTTTTAGAGCTTTGCATCCCTCCACATCATGTCCTGGTGTGCGGTGATAAGTGCAGATTTTAGACTCATCGTAACCCATAGGTCGGGGTTTAGACGGGTCATAAGGTCTAAGTGGAGGTAGGGAAATGGTCGCATTCTCCACCAACATAGCAAGGATTTTGGCGTAAGATCCTTTGAGGGGGTCAAAATCGGATGAGGGTATTGGTTGTGCGGGTTTTGGTAATGTTTGGGCGTGGTTGGTTCGTACAGGTGGTGGTTTAGCCGAGGGGTGCTGACACATGTTTTTCACTAAACGTGGTTTCTTGGACACAGAAGTTACATTCAGCTGGTTAGATGATGAGGCTACAGATGGCGTGGTAGCGGGAAACAACCACGGAGAAAGGGGAGTGACAGAAAATAAATCCTTTGATGATGGGATTGGTTTAGGGTTGATAGGTGGACCGGATACGCGGGGTAACGATGTTGTGATACCCTTTGATCTCTGTATAGGTGTAGAAGGCGTAGGTCGTTTTGCAGAAAACAAAGGAGGTATGATATATTGGTGTAATGTGGAGGGATGAGGTCCCAATATGGAAGGTGGGTGTGACGATGAGGGTTTTAATTGTGATAGAGGCCCGGATTGCGTTCGTCTCTTAGGTGGCGGAACGGATTTATTTTTGGATAGATCGAGTCACTTAGGCGGGTGTGTTAGACTGGGCATTGGTGAGGTCCCAAGCGTAGGGGAAGATCTGGTTAAGTTGATAGAAGTGGACGGGGCATTTGGTAGAGGTGAGGGGGGTGAAGGCGAGAACAGGGGCATTTTAAGCTTCTGTAAGCACTTCGGGTAGATGGTGGAGACATCAGGATCAGTCATTTGCATTTGAGTAGAAAAAGGGGTACTCAAACGTTCCCATAGGGCCTGTCTATCTTCTGTGGAATGACAGTCTCCAGGTGTGATTTGTAATTTTGGTACGGAAGAAAGGTGGGTTGTAATTCCAGTCCATTGCGGGTGTGACACAGGAGGTAGATGAGGCACTGTATCAATAGATGTTAGAGGTCAACCGGTCGTTGAAAAGATTTAGGCGATGAGGGACTAATAGGTAGGAGGGCGTGTTCGAGGGGATCTGTCATGTTTAAAGAATGTGGTGATGTTAGTGTAAGAGATTTCTCGTCTAAGGATGTCAAAAGGAGTGGTGAGCTTTCCCCTTGTGTAGCAAGAGTGGTAGAAGGAGACGTCTGGGAAATGGATAGATTAGATAACATCCGCTCACAGTCTCGTAGGGATGTGGTGTAAGAAGACTCGTTGATGAGAAGAGAAGTCCGGGCAGTTAACTCTTCTATGGGTAAAGGAATAATTTCACTTTGGCTTGATGGTGGTGAAGGAGATTCAAACTCCTGTGTTTGTGGAGAGGCTTGATTTAAAATTTTTTCAATAGAGGCTTTTGGCTGGGAATCGAAGACTGCATGGATCTCATGAACACTCTCCTCAGCTAAGATATCTTGGTTCACGTTGCTGCTGGACGAGTGATTCGGGAATGGCTTGTTGAAAATTTTCAGATTTCGGTTAGCAGGGGCGTTAGGATTATCGAGTGTTATATCCCCTGCGTCAACCATTTCCTGCACTATGTTTTTCAACATCTTGCAGTTTTCATGACTATGTCCTTTTACGCGGTGTGAAAGTTACAAAAGTCATTTTCTTTGTACCAGGAAGGTATTGCGCGGGTGGAGTCAAACCCAGAGTGAGGTTTAACAGGGGGCAAGGTGATAGCCCCAGCTTTGAGCAATTTCTCCAATATCACACCATAGGTTTCTCCCAAGGGAGTGTAGTTGATGGGCTCGGCTTTTGTATTTATAGGTGGTTTTTGGTGGAGTATTGGACGTGTGTTGGGATTTGACCATCACCGCGTGGACAGCTCCTTTTGATTTAGAAGAGGTGGACGCGTGAGGAGTGGTGGTGGTATTTGTTTATTGGTAGAATCAGGAGTTCGGAAAGTGGAGTTCTTGTTGCGCAACCGCAATTTCTCTTCCTCTAAGGCTCGAATTTCTAATTTCGAGCCATAGTAAAGGCCTCGTCGAATGTACGGAAAGTTTGAATTTGGAGGGTAGGGGAGATGTGCTTAGCGCAGGCCCGCGTAAAGAGTTCGATAAGTTCGGTTTGAGGCAAGGCATACGTAAGTTGGTTGATAAGGCCCCGCCATCGTCCAACGAAATCTGCGATAGATTCGTCCTCAAATTGTCGGATGGCATAAAGGTCGGTGATAGATACTTTCTTGGCAATGTTAATGGAGAAATGATCCAAGAAAGATTGGGCTAGTTGGTTAAAAGAGAAGATCGAGTGCTGGGTTTAAAGCACTGTACCACTCCAAGGCAGGTCCTGATAAGGACATGGGAAGGGTGCGGAGTAACAAGGCGTCATCATGGGCAATCAAATAACAAGCATGTCTAAATGATCGCAAGTGTTGTTGAGGATCCTCTTTACTATTAAAACGAGTAAATTTCGGCAACTCCCATTGAGGAGGATATGAATGAAGGGGGACAGAAGGGTGAATGGGCTCCCGACAAACTTGTTCGTATGTCAAGGCGCTACGACTTCCTGAAACCGAAGCCTCCAGGTTTTGCATTTTGTCCATCATTTGTTTGATGAAATCAGTGGTTGGATGAGATGATGATGCACCAGAATAGGGATGTCCCATATAAGGTGTTGAGGTTACTGGATACGTGTATGGGAATGAAAAGGTAGGCGGAGCTTGAGAAGGAAAGCTCGTGTGGATAGGTGGCAGAGAGCAAGTCATGAATGGAGCAGTCTGCAAAAGAGATGAGGTAGGGGCAGTTGGTGGTAACGATACGTGGGGTCCAAGATTAACAAAAGGAAAGCTAATCGGGGTCGTATGAACCTCTGCAGCTGTCGGATTGGGAGACGGGGCTAGAGATGCAGGAAGCAAGGCGGTATTATCAGGAGGAGTGGGAGCTAAATGAGCAGCTATACTGATAGGCATACCTACAAGGAGCTGACCATCAGGTGTACGGTCAGGGGTATGAGACAAATAGTATTGTACAGCGCTGGAATTAGCATCCAGAAAACTTTGGCAAAGTCCTTATCTCCATAGGAATTTGGGAACATACTGGATCAGTGAGGGGATTCCCATAGAAGGTGAAGGGGGTGTGATTCAGAAAAGGGAAAACAGAGCAAGCGTACGAAACCATGACGGCGGCTTGTTTTCGAGTGATAACAACCATGGACAGCAGTTTCACGGTAAAGTTTCAATCTATCAAGAACAAAAACAACCCCAGAATGATGAATTTGGCAAGTTGCTGGTTTGTCAGGGCTGATGGAGACAGTAACCGAATATCGGTTTACTAACCGGTGTCGGTCACAGGGGAAACGACGTCGGTCCCTTAACCGATTGCCGGTGTCAAAAATCTAGGATAAGAAGATACAAAGGGCCTGCTAATTTGATTTTTAGCAACGTTGAGTATATTTATCAACTTATTGATCACAAAAGACAGAGTATGACAGAGAAAACAGAACAGCAAACAGCGAGATGCACACACAAATCCAGAGATTTAACCCTAGGGTAATTTTAATTATTGTGGGCTTATGCCTTTAGACGTAGAATGATATCAGAATCCTAAAACAAGAGACTTAGGGGAAATGTCAAGTTTGTTTTGGCTTATAAGGTTACCTCAATCGGGTGGAGGAATACCGCGGAAAAAGGGGGGATGTTTTGAGCTGTTGTGTTAATTGTGAAGTGATTCGGTATGTGTTGTGCAGTGAATGTAAGATTAATTTCCTGTCAATACCGTGGATATCACCCCCCACGTGTACGACCTGTTACTTAATCTATGTTCACTAGAATTGAAAAACAACAGGCAGGAATGCAATGCATGTGTTTTAAAACCCAAATCGAATGTGATATTCGATGAAGCAAAAGAGATGACTTTTACTAATGCAAGATGCAAAAACAAAGCAAGTTCTTTTACCAGAATAATAAATACCTTGTGAATATCTTTAGAAGAAGAAAACAGCAAGTATGCTCCCTATATGAAAGCAAGCAAGAATAAAGAAAACCCAAAATGGGTCCCACCGGGCGTGCCAAAATGTTTCACTCGGAAATGCTTCGTTCCTTTTAGAAACAGATAAGGTTAGGGTTAGGAGGAATACCTGTAGAATGTCGAGATGATGTGCGCGTACCGTAGAGAAAGATCAGGTTGACTGCAGAGAACTCCTTTTTGTCTGGGAAGGACTACCTGCAAATAAGAACACAAGACCACAAGATTTGATTAAACAATAAATGAGGAAACTACCTTGGGCCCAGGAAATGTAAAACTTCCTTTCGAAGGTGGTCAGTTTCCCTGCTAACGTGAATTAAACACAAAGACTGTAAAATATCAATTTAAATTGCTTGGCTGAATGGGTGAGGGGAAAGGCTATTTTTTCCTGGTTTTGATCAAAGGAACCGATGGCGGTTACGTATAACCGATGTCGGTTATTGATAACCGATACCGGTGGGTTCTAGGATCTTCTGGGCTGGTTGTGGTGTTTGTAATGGCTGGTTTTTGGATAGTATTTAGGAAATGGGATGGTTAGAAACAAAAGAATGACAGCTAGAGGCAATGATACGTTGGATAATGGATCAGAAAGGATTTAGGAGCACTGAGATCCAAGAAGCATAAGAAATGCTATACCGAAGGACATGCGAGATGTGACTTACTGATTTTGAAGAAGATGCCAAGTTGATCTCCTTGGTTTGTAAACGCTTCTGGGTATTTCCACTCGTCTCTACTCTGTCAAATGAAGATCTGGACTCTGTTCCTCGCTCGCAATGCTCTCTGTTGATCCAGAAATCCTTTGACTGATCTCCCGAAATGAAATTCCGATCCGTTGTTTTGGTTTGGGGAGCCCATTTACAGGGAACGATGGCGGTTGCGTAACCGACGGCGGTCGAGTAGGAACCGGCATCGGTTAGAAAAAAGTAGGCTATTTTTAGTAAATAGCCCACCTTCCCTGTTTTTCTCCCGAGGGATCAGTTGCGGGGCTTGTTCAAGTGGCTAGAAGGTCGGCTTTTGGGTGCGAGTAAGGAGGCCTTAGTTATGGATGTGAGTCTAGACCAAGTCATGGGTCCTAATTAGGTTAGTTTTAGGGTTAGGGCTAGGTCATGATGAGGGTGGCAAAGTGAGGTGGCGGGTAAGGTGATGTGGATTTATCAATTACAGGTAATTAATAAATAATTGTGTAAAGTTTAGGTAATGAGGTTAGGTTGCGAAATGGGATGCGGGTCACAAGGGGTCGTGAGACACGAATTTGGTGTCTACACAGGGTGACTCAATGACTGCCCTTGTAATCATATCACCTTATATAAATTATGATAGGTGGTCCCAAGGATGTCTTCTCCCCAAGCATAAATGCAGCCATGTGCCTCAATGTGTGTAATGATAGGAGCCCAGTAGTATAAGAGAGTATCCCCTCCCTTGTCCCCAATAAACCGCGAGGCAAGGATACCTATGATAGCCTTGCAGAGCATAGGGATATCTGAACCAACAATAGAAAGGACCTTCACCCCTTTCTTCAAGCCCATGGAGACAACAACAACTCCCATATATGTGGCCCATTAAACCATCTGATATCTGGATACTGTTGTCTTAAGAGACAACCACCTCCCAAGAATTGGGACCCCCAATATGTGATAAAAATCCTCTATGGCGATGGACCACTCACCCCTAACTCCTGGAAATCAGAAAGTGTTCCAATCTACATCCCAGTATGAAAATAGGTCACACAATATGTGACTAGTAGGTGCAACATGAGGGACTTGTGCAATCCTCCAAATGCCAGCCCTCTGTAGAGTATACCGCTCTGCCTGAGTAAGTGCCTCTAGCACTACAGGGAGCCAATCACACTCCCTCTCTCTGATCCATATGATTTACTCCTCCTTCTGTGTTCACCCAAAATAGAGAAAAATAGTTAGTAACATAATCCAACTGAAAAAATCATCAGGAACATTTAAAAATGCTAAAAATGAAAAAACAATCAAATAATACATCTCTTTTTGCATTCTGGTCGAAACCTCCACCCTATGTAGAGCAGCGGTTTCATAACTGCCACCTTCTAGAGCAGTGGTCCCATGACTGCCACCCTATGCAGGGCGGCGGTTCTATCCCGAATCGCCAAACAACTCAATAGCCCTAAAAAAACTTTAAAAAGGAAAAAATACACCATTTTGACTGAAATAAAGACCTACCCTATAGGCGCCCCCCTAGAGATTCATTTAAAACTAACATTTTCAAAAATAATCCCCCCAGGACAAAGATTTCAACATTTCTATATTTTGGATTTAAAAATGATAAAATGAGAAGAACTAACCTGAGACTTTGTGGGTCGATGTCTTGCTCTCGGAGGCATGATCACGATCTCACAACGAACATTTTGACTGTAATCGCATTGAAAATAGTCACCGTGGGTCCCAGAGCTCAAAAACCACCAAATCGACACGTGCAAATGAATAATAAAATGAGTTCGTTTTACATATATATAGTATTTTAATTTTGTTTCGAGTGTTCTTACACAGAGTTGGAGCACCGGCGGAGGTAAGCTCTTATCCCCGCGCAAATGGTAAGTCCTCATTTCATATTATTTTAGTATTTTACTTTTTGATTGGTTTTGTCTATCTGCACTTCAGTCCTCTTTTCATTTTTCTGATAGTGGGAATTTGGGTGGCGACATTTTGACACATGGGCATGTCAGGTATAGCTTCTAACTCCCCATTTTTGGACCGCCATACTCAGACCACCGTTTTATGCCTCTTCATGGCTAAAACGTTTCTCCAAGGGGGCAATATGTACGTACCCAAAAATGTAGGTACTGTACTACTGGAAAGAGGTTACGGAAATTCCAATGATGATATAGGTCTCTTCGTAAGGTGCTTAGAATCTAGAAAATCTCGCCAAGTATATTTTTGCATCCCAAATGCTCTATCCAAGCTCCATGTGTTTTGCTCTGTCCTCTGCCCCCTTTTTCTTTAGATTTTGGTCTTAAGTGATAAGACCACCATCCTACCTGAGCGTCGGTCCCGTGACCGCAACTCAGGATAGGGCAGTGGTCCTATAACCACCGCCTTGCACAGGGTTGCGGTCTTGTGCATATTTTCCAAAACATTTCGACAATCATGTCAAACATAAAAATTCAAGTTTCACCCGCATTACTCAACCACTTTGGATTACATTTATGTTTGGCTAATTGGTAAATAGTGTTTTCCCTTTGTTTATAGTAAAAGAGATCAATTCCAAGTTACCCTCTAGTAAATCCAAATGTTATAAATAGCTAGCTTGTTTTCAAACAAATGGCCCCTCTCCTTCTGTGTTTGATTATTCATTTTTTTTTATGTTCTTGCATGAGTTTCAATAGTTTCATATTTTTGCATGAATTATCAGCCTCTCATTTCTGTTTTAGAGATCATTTGATCTTCTTGTTTGCATATTACTTCAGTGCTATCCCATACAATCAATTTAGCATAAGGTAGTTTCATTTTAGATTAGAATCCATCTTAGAGTTGCAGGTTTTTTTTTTCACAAAATATAGACCCCATAATTCTCGATGTATTTGTGTTGTATCCCCGCGATAAATCCTGCTAGGAATTACATAATCAAGCTCTGTTCACTTGCACTATCCCTCTCTTACTTGCATTTTATTTAGTTTATATCCAAAGCTTCCATTGTTCGAGTATCTTCCGGTGCTAAAACTATCACATACACACTTTTTTAAATTCACGAGAACACGAAGGAATGAGGAGATCACACTGACGGGACAAGTCACGACATAACTTGGATTTACCACTGTTCTATAAATTCCAAGTTTGAGCTATCAAATTTCTAGTTACAATATATCAAATAGAGTAGTAAATTATTTCATTTCAATTAAACCTCACTTTCGATATTGCTAGGGAAGCTGTGGGGAATGATATTTTCTGAGAAAATATGATTCATTCTTCACTTCTGAGGTAGGATCAGAAGTATTTCAATTAAATTAGTTAGTTATTTAAATATTTAGGATAAATTTATAACTGCATAGGAAAATAGCTATATCAGGATACCTTGCTTGTTTTGATTCTATTATTAAGATTAATTGTCCATTTTCTAAATATATTAGAATAATTTCTCTTTTAATTTCATTAAAATACTTCATCGAAAATACAAAATAAAATAATATATGCATAGTGTCGATACATCTTTCATAATTAGTTTATTCATTTCAGTTAAAATTAAATCATCTTTGTACGAGAATCACGGGACCTAGAGAGCCCTGAGATTACATTTTCGAACCAGTGGTACCTCAACCAAATCTCTCCACAACACTAACTGATATAGATCAAGACCTTAGAATTCAGGTTTTTCGAATGACAATAAACCTACAAGAAATTAGTGAGCAATTGAGAGAGTTAAATATTGAAGACGAAAAGGCATACACATTCTGGTCAAATCAACCCAACTACAGAGTGCCTTGATAGGATATCCGCATGACCATACAAGAACTCGAAAGAGAACAAATATGTGGTTGGGATCCTTTAGTTCCACAACCCAACACAGGAGACCTCCTCATCGACATAGATACTGGATTACGTATTCAAGTTTCCAAAACACCTTTAAGGTATTATGAGAAAATCATACAACTTATACTTCCAAACATGGAAGATAAAAAATCTTATGACTATTCGATAGTCAGAAGGAGAGTTTGACTCCTCATATGACCATACGACGTCCACCACAACCACAAACTTACGTTTTTGATCAACAGGTTCCACAATGCAAAGGGCCTATTGATCAATTAGATATTGATGCTAGTTTACGCACACTAATATTCAGATCCTCACCACTTCTTCCAGACATTATTACACAATTCTCCGTATTAAACATAAAATCCAATCAGGCTAGGGATTTCAGGACTAGACTAGAGAATCATCCATAAAGCTCCGAAGGATCCACTACACCTGTCATCACCATTTTCATTTATCTGGAAATATACATGAAGCACATACAGGTCATTTTCTACGTATCCAACAACCAATAAATAGGATCTCTGCATAGCTCGACATTGGTTGGAGCCTCCGAGTAGCTATTATATCTGAACGATCCATTACACCAATTCAGGTTAGGGGAGCCTTCTTTGCCTTAGATTCACAGATTCCATTATTGTGTGTTGATGATATAAGATTTCCCAACTAGTTTGTCTATATCCACATATATTCCATTCTCACCAGCTGTCTCGACACGAATTTGGGAGCTCAGGTACGAAGAAGAGTTTCTTATAGATTCTCATTCTTGCATGTCACTTTTCTATCATACAGGACCCAGGTTTCCACTGGGACCCACTTTAGAAACTTGAAGTAGAAGGGTGGAATGGTAGAGGAAAAATGAATTTTTTTCCTTTTTTCTAGAAAGATTCAAAATGTGTAAAATTGAGTCACGACTCTGTATCTAGTCATATTGCACCACATGTCAAGATCAAATCTCATCGGCGGAGTGGCGGAGGAAAAATAAATTTTTTTCCTTTTTTCCAGAAAGATGCAAAATGTGTAAAATTGAGTTGTGACTCTGTATCTAGTCATATTGTGCCATGTGTCAGGCCCAAATCTCATTGGCAGAGCGGCAAAGGAAATCAAGAAATTGTGCAAATTTTCCAAAAGTAGTAAAAAAGGGTAAAAAGATGTCCCGAGGCCTGTTTTCACCTAGATCTACCATGTGGAGGGATCAAATTTGAAGTTAAGGAACAGATCGACGATAGCTATGCATTTCACCAGTTTGACCGCCATTTGAGCTCTAGGAAGTTATGAGATGCGTTTTTTGCATCAATCTTCATCAAATTGTTTTCCAATTCGTGTCATTTTGGCCTGCAGTGTCCAGATTAATCAATTTGGGGGTTCAATTTGTGAATCCAAGGCATTTTTCAAATAAATTTTTACTCTGGTTTGTGAAAAATGTGAATTACCAGATCCAAAGTTGTAGAGTAAAAATTGGGAAGGGAAAATTTGAAATGATGAAAATGAAAGGGATCTACATGCATGGAAAATGAAAAATGTGCTTCCACTTTGAAGAAGGATGAAAGTTTTGCAATGATTCACCTTTTGAGAGAACAACTAGCAACTTTTGTGAGTTTTTTAAATGTCATTTACCAGAAATATTGCAAAACAAAGGTGCTTCGAATATTCCACTTTTGGAGGGAAGATTTGAGGGGCAAAGTGGAGTGAGTGAGTGAAAGTTATATATTGCATGAATTTTTCATGCAAAGGGTCAGAAAAACTTAGAATTTTCATGAGAAAATCTAGGAAGAAGCCCATTCTTTGAGAAACCACCTGAGAACCATTTTAATAACTTTTTTGCATCAAATTTGTATCATGTTAGGTTGGTTGCAGATGTATAGCCACTAATAAGCTCTGAGATTGTTCTTGTAACATTCCCTTGCTGATAATTTTGGTCATTTCTAGATTATTTTATGATGTCTCTAGGAAAAATTTGCATACGCTTATATTTCAGAATGCTTTCAATTTTTGTTTCTTACTCCTATTGCAATATGGTGTTTAGAGTTTATTTCATCACGTAGGTCTCATTATTGTGATATCTTAGTGGTATTTTCAATCCCAAGATCAGAAGAGATTTCATTTGGTAAAGGAATAAACAAATTTAAATTCACTCTGCCTTCCTTAATACAGAGATTGTTTGTAAACCTATGGGTGCACCTTAGGTATGATAAAATAGAAATTTCTAAATGCTCAAGTGATTCATCTAACTCAAGATTTTGTGATATACCATCAGAGATTGTGTGGAAGAGTGCAAGTGTGGGATTCCATTTGGTGCACATATCCTGGTTGAAGGAATACCTTAACCTCTTTGAAGCATTCTATTGTTTGGGTTTTGTTTTTTCAAGTTTTGTAAAGGTCCTCAAAGAAGTTGGAAAATTCTGGTTAGTCTTGTCTAAAAATATCCCACCCCGAAATTCATTTTAAAATCACCTAATCCCACCTATACTACCCCTATGTTGCATTGTGTGTCAACAAGAGAATATAATCCATTTACAAAAATGCACAAAGCAGTCAGGATCACACCATGTCTCTAGTAGCATCAACCTTATCTTGAAAGCATTTCCATCATTTAGTAGTGACAAATCTATTGAGTTTGAATAATGGAAAATTGATCATGTTTTCTCAAGGCCATCTCCATACAATCTGCATAATACAAGGACATCTTCACCCCCTTCACAAAATAGAGGCTACAATACAGGTTCTCTTACCTTGGTTGAGAGGCACAACCTAAAATAGTGAGGATAAGATCAAATCCTTTCAAGCTGCTACCCACTTCTTCAAAGCCTGAATGCTAATAAGTTAGATAAATTTCTTCCCCAGCTACAAAATGGCATATAAATCATTTATCTTCCTCTGTGTGTCTTGTAAAATCAATGATACTTCTCAAGTTGTGAAGGAGATTAAATTTGGGTACCAACAGGTGTGATAGCTTTGGTTGCCTCGAAAACTTTAATATAGATAGTTGAGGTATCCGGGGACAACATTTACATTTGGGTGGATACTTGGATTCAAAGGCATCCCTAAAGTGTGGAGTAATCAACATAATCTAAGAAATCAACCAAACGATAAAATGACGTAGAGGTAGAGGAAGATGATGATGATTTCATGGTAATCCCTATGAACATTTTAGAGGTATGTGAGACATGGAAGTGATGTAAGAAGGTTGACAAGATCTTGGAAGACCTTGGGAGAAGCATCACTTACAGGAAGAGGATGTAAAAGTTTCTCCTCTATGGGTTGAGTATGGAGCATGGTAGGTGGTGTATACTTTTCCTTAGGTAGAGAAGAGGATAAGATAGGCTCTTCCATGGGTAGAAGCGTTGGTAATGCAGGATCCTAAATAGGTGGAGGGATAAGTGGGGTGAGCTCCTCTGTAGATGGAGGACTAGGTTTGGTAGGTAAAACAGTGGGTAAGGTAAACTCCTCCATGTGTAGAGGAGTAGTGGAGGTAGGCACCTCTATGGGTAGAGGATTAGGTGAGGTACGCTCCTCCCTAGGTAGAGGAGTAGGTGAAATAGGATCCTTCGTGGCTTGAGGAGATCACGCAATAATTTCCTCAATAGATGGGATGGGAGGAAACTGAACAAAAGTGACATGTATTTTTTTAAAGACAACATGAACCTTGTGAACATTGGTATCATTGCTAGAGGGCTCACTATCCTAGTTTGATGGAGGGCTATGGTTTGGAAAAGGTTTATTAAAGATATGAAGGTTTTTATTTTCTGGCACGTTAGTGTTGTCCACAATGAGATCTCCATTATCTAACATTTTCTGGACAATTTTCTTGAAGGTTTTACAATTGCTGTAACTATGTCACCTAAAACGTTGATATTTACAGTAGTCATTCTCCTTATACCATGCAGGTATAGGACGGGAAGGATCAAAACTAGTATGTTGTGTGATAGGTAGAATGCTCTCCTATACATATTAGGAGGAGTTTTGGTTGGTTTGACTAATGAAAGGGGCCAACTTTCAGGACCACCGCATTGGTGGATCCGTTTTCCTTAGAATGATTATTTTTTGGTTTAGAAGAATAAGAGGAGTCATTCAACTTAATTCAAGCACTCTTGTTGTACAACTTAATGTTTTCCTCTTCATGGGCACAAATATCTATCTTCTGAGCCATGGTGAATGCCTCGTCAAATGTTTGGAATGTTTTTACCTGAAGAGTTGAGGAAAAAATGCCCGACACAAGCCCTAGTGAACAACTCTATCAGCTTGGGTTATGGAAGTTGAAAGGTGAGCTGATTAATGAGCCCTCACCAGTGTGTGACAAAGTCAATGATAAACTTGTCATCGTACTGACGAATAGAGTATAAATCATTTATGGAGACATTATTAGAGATATTGATGGAGAAGTGATCAAGGAATGCCTAGGAAAACTAATTGAAAGAGAATACTAAGTGCCTAGGCAAAGAACTATACCAATCAAGAGCACATCATGTTAAGGATAGTGGGAAATTATTGAGGAGGAAGGCATAGTCATGGGAGATCAAATAACAGACATGTTTGAATAGTCGAAAATTTTGTTAAGGGTCTTCCTTGCTATTAAATCATTTAAACTTAGGCAACTTAAAATGTGTGGGATAAGGGTGACTAGGTATGGATGGACGAATAGGTTCATTTAATATTTCATCATAAGTCAAGTCATTGCAAGAGCCTAAAAAATATGTTTCAAGGATCTACATCTTATCCATCATCATCTTCACAAGATCCATCATAGGATTAGATTAAGGGGCACTCCCTGTGGTATGATGGGGTGGATAATATGAGTGGGTCATGGAAGGCATGCCAATATATAGTAGTGTTGAGTAAGAAAATTGAGATATGGGTATATAGGCACTAAAAAAAGAGGGAGAAAAATATCGTGAATATGAATTGGAGGTGATAGATTTTGACTGAGGAAAGGTGTAGGTAGAAGGAACTGTTATCCCAATTTTCCCCCCCAGAAAAAAGGATCAAACACGACCCTGTATAGAAGAAAATCGGAAGGGGTGGTTAAGACCTATGATCTTGCAATCGATCCTAAATCTGAGGGGAAGGAAGGCTAGACAATGGAGGTCCAAGCAGGGTTGACAAAAGAGGGCCAACGGCATCAAAGGAAACCAGAGGCTCAACAAGCTAAAATTGGAGCAAGAGCCAAAAGTTTTCAAACTTCGCATGCGAGTCGACTCAGGGCAAAGCAACGGACTTGCAGAAGGCGCCACGTGCCTCATTAGTGTAGATTCAAAAGGTGAGGCCCAAAGAGAGACCCCAAAACTTGTGCCATCCACCCACATGTCCAAGGTCCAAAAAAGGGACAGAGCTGGTCAGTTTAATCGACTAGTCGCAGACAGGGTTGGCAGAAGCCTCCATGTGCCTCATCGGTACGTAACTTCAGAAGCATGAGACTCAAGGGGACAGAACCCCAATTTGTGCGTAGGCCCACCATGTGGTCAGAGTCAAAAAGGGGGTCAGAGTCGGACGTGTAATCGACTAAGTATAAGAAGGTCAATGGAAGCCTTCACGTGCCTCATTGGCGTGCAACTTCAGAAGTGAGATCTAAGGGACAGACCCCTAAATGAACAAAAAGCCCTCCACGTGGTCAGAGCCAGGTTTGAAAAGGAGTCAACGTCAAGGCCAGTTGAAAAGTCTCAGGGCAGCGGAAGCCTCCACGTGTCTCATCAGTGACGCAACTTCAAAGGGGTACGACCCAAGGAGAGACCCTGAACTAGCACCAACCCTCCTTATATCCAAGGTCTGAAAAGGTAGGAAACTGGCCATTGAAAACTCTAAGCTTGGGATAGGCAGAACTAGCAGAAGCCTCCACATGTACCTTTGGTGCTCTTTCACAGGGCGAATCCAAAAGTAGGTCCTGAACGTGTGCCAGCTCTCCACATGTCCAATCGGGGCACCTCTGAAGGTCAGGTCCAAAAAAAGTCTCCAAATGAGTAGGAAGCCTCCACGTGTCCCGGGTAAGACATAAATCCTTCGCTAAATAGAGGGAGTTAGTCAAAACACAAAAATATAGAATAGGTCCGCAAAGGGACACGTGGCCATGTTTCAGGTCAAAGAGGGAAGGTGGGTCGTCGTAGGAACTTTGGAATTTTAGATTTTTTTTTAAAATGTGTAAAAGTATAAAAGTAATCCACACCTCTGTTGATGCCCAAAGAAGCCATGTGTTAGGCCTAAATTACATGTGGGGAGGTGGGTCATGGGGGGAACCTTGGATTTTTTGTAACTTTCTCAAAAAGTGCAATTTGCAAGTGTGGGCTTGTGAGCCCGAGGAGGTTTGTTTCTGAAATGAAAAATGTGAAGTTGTAGGATTTTGGGGCTGCGGGGAACTTTTTCACTTTTGTAATTTTTTTGCAAAAGGCGCAAGTTGTAATTTCGGGCCCATGGATCCATTCTGCAAAACTAGTTTTTTTCACCATTTTTATAGGGATTTGATTTAAATATTCAAATGGGCATAACTTTCAATCTAGTGCTTGAAATTAAAAAAATCTGGTACCATTAGAAATATCTCAACATCCTCTACACCATGGAAGTATAAAATATTATTTTCAGTAGGATTTGATGGGCGAAAATATAGAAAAAGTCTTTCAAGTCATTAATATGGGATCTGATTGCCTTCAACTACCTACATCTGATCTGATTTGGCCATCTTTCCTTCTCCTAACACGCCAAAAAGACATGGGGAATCATAATTGACAGATTGTAGGTGGATTTGTAGGGCATTGATGGTTCGTGGTTGAGCTTTCAGAACAAAGTCTGAGTTTTCTTCTTTCTCTCTCTCCTTGACGTTCTATATATTGAAAACACTTATCATTTGAGAAAGGAGAGACATTCTGGGTGTGGGGAAACTCTGTAAAATTTGTTTCTTGACTCCATTTGACATGTAAGCCTTCTCTTATGCCTAGAAAAGCATATTTGTGCCTATGAGAAGAAATGTAATGGTATGTGCACCTTCTATAGCAATAAAATCATGATTTTGTGGCGTTCTTCAACCCTTTCTCGTGTTTTATTGTTTCTTCTTTTTCATGCCTCTCCCTTTCAGATCTATTTTATGTGCATGTATTTCACATTTGTAGGTGTAAGATGTCATGTTTCATGGACTTTTTTATGGTCAATTAGGATTCAGGTCTATGTCACTTATTTCTGACCTCCCTCATCTCCTTTTTCCCTATTTCATCCTCCCTCAGCAGAGTATCTCGCCCCATCCTTCTCTGGTGTATCACCATTTTAGTGTAGGCTTTAGTTTCATGCACTCTCTCTCTCCCTAGTTCCTTGGAAGGCTAGATTAGGATTAGATAGTTTTCTTGCACTAGAGTAGCTTATGGTAGGTAGTTTAGGAAGAAGAAACCAACTTTCTCTGGAGGTCCATCTCAATTCTACAAGTCCCACAGCTTGAGAGATGGTCCAATGTTATGCAGTCACACCGAATGCCCCACTCAAATCTAAGGCCATTCGGGGGGTGCTGTGATTTTGCATCAACATTTTTTGGCATGCCTGGTGGGACACTGGAGGTTAGATTTTTCTCATCTTTCCAAGGTGTCTCATTATCAAACAGTAAATCTTAAGCCACGTATGTGACCACACACAACAGTTTTGGCACATGCCCGTTGTGACAGGTCTGAAGCACCTTACCACTTCATTTCATCAAGTTCGATGTGCTATTGGTGAGATTCAGCCTTTGGAGGCACATGAAAAGCACATATTGGTGACTCCATCTGGTCAACAACCCATTCTCTAAGTTACAGACCTTCTCCCATCCATTTTCATCCATTATTCTTTCCACATCTTTCATCTTCTTCCATCCCATGAAGTTATGCAATCATGACTTCATTCCCATCTTAGAACTCCACACTTGCAGCAAACAACAGTGCAGTCCTCCTCTAATGTATTTCCCAACTCCTCCAGATCAATGTTATGAGAAGATCCAGAACCATTATGGCTTACCCATATGAGCAGTACTAAAACCAGTTTGGCTATGGAGCCTGTCAAGAGAAAGGGTATGCATATGAGTGAAATCAACTACATGGAGAATGCTAGATTTGCTAGGAGAATATTCAAAAATGGAGGCATGCATGGTGCAGTCAAGGGCCTATAACAAAAATGAAGGTATTCAGAATTGGTTGCAGGGCACCTTGTCCATGGGTTGGCCCTATGCCAAGACATTTCAGCCCACAGGAGAAGCTTGACTTCATGGTTGAGACTGGTGCCCCAACTTGCACAGTGGACCGAGGAGATAGAGGCCTACGAACTTGGTGTCAGAGGAGCCTTGTCAATGGGTAAGTCCTACACCATCATCTAGTGATTTCCTCTCCATTCCCCAAGCAACACCATCTCAACCTGAGCTTCAATTACCAAGCTTCCCATCTGCTTCCCCAAGTGTTGATTTCCCTTCTCCATCCCCTAGTCTTCCATCTCATCTCATTTCCTTCTTCCCTTTTCCCTTCCAACACCCATTCCCTTCCACAAGAGTCAAAATCAATACCTTCCCCTCCACAACAGATAAATAAAAAACTAGTGGATACCCCACCCACCACTCCTCTTACTCTCCCAAGTCCATGTTAGGGAGAGACTCCAAAAACCAATCAAGGAGAGACAACCAAGACCCCAAGAAGAATAGATCAACAGCTTAGTCGAATCTTGGCTCTAAGATTTAGGATTAAAAAATCCCCCTTGTTGGTTAAGCCCATGGAGGAGGCTGATGTTAGAATCACAAGTGGTGGAAGGCTGAGTTTAGTAAAGAACAAGAAAAAGAGGAAGAAGATCTTGTTGGTCTGAATGCAGTCCATGATGGACTTTGTCTAAAGAGAATGCTGATCTAATCCCAGCCACAAAGTTAAGAGGGTGGAAGAACTTCAGCTACAAGTCCCATTGAAGAGGAGCAAAGAAGGAGATCGAATTAGAGTTGAGGCCATTTAATCCAGAAAGATTATTGAGGAGTTTTTCTTTCATTTCTGATTTGATTAATGAACCCATCATGGAGGAGAACCATATAGTTCCAGAGGCTCCAAGTGCAGAGAAGGCCATAGAAGAACCTTCAGTTCTTTCTCCCACTTCATCCCCTTCAAGATCTAATGTTGAAGAAGAGTTTGAGCTTTCAAACTTCATGTTTGAAGATGAGGGGAACCATGGTGAGAAAATTATAGATCCAAAGGACACCATGGAGGAGGTTGAGCACACACAACAAGGACAACGAGGAGGCAGATTATCTGTCTGACTTGGAGGATTGTCTTTGATGGAGAGGAGCCTGAGGAGATCACATCATTTTATCCTCCATCATCCACCTTCCAAAGCACATGAGTTCACTTCCATGGAGGAGAACATTCAAGGACAATAACATGTGTCTCACAACGGCCCTTTGGAACCAAGGTTGGAGGATCATAATATTCCATGTTCTTCTAAGGAGGAGGAAGGGAAAGAGCATGAGGATCCCATCTCTTCCACACCACTCATAGAGGAAGGTCCACAAGAAGACTCCATCCATGGAGTTAAGTTTCAGAACAATGGGCACATTCAAAGGACCAGACCATGCCCAATCAGGTACTTGGCTTCATTGGAGCCAAGGGAGAAGCAAAAACCAGTCATGCCCACTTTAGGGCATGAGGATGAGTTTCAAAGCACCAAGGGTACCATCAGCAACATCTCAGGAGTCTAATGCCAATCAGTTGTTTGAGGAGGTATTTTTGATTGATGTTGATACCTTGATGATTTGGGTGGAAGATCGGCCTCTTGTCAGTTTCTCACTCATAATAAGAGCCATATTTAGTGCCAAATCATATACATGGACACATTTTTTAAAGAAGGGAAGCTATTTCTCCCTGCCTTATAGTAGGCTTTGTTTAGCTTTTCTTTATTAGGGTTAGTGTAGGAGTAGGAGTAGATTTTCTTTCAGTAGAACAAGTGTTTTTGCACACTCTACATGTTCCACTTGGGCATGTATGATCTTAATCTTTGTATATATTTTTGTGTCATGGTGATTTAGTATTTTGCAGAGAGACCCAAGGTTGTATCAGTATGCAATTCTAAAATGTACCTCCAGGTAATAATGTTATAGCAGTTTTTTTCAGGGACAGGTGAAATCCCCAGGTCAAGACAATTTTCTACTCTCAGAACCTCATTTTCAATGATTTTCTTATGAAAATTGAGAGTGCGGATAGTGGGGCAGGTTCAGGGTCACCAAGTGTAAGTAGTTGGGCTCACAGTTTTGGGGACAAGATCAGTACCAGGCTCTCATTCATGACTCCATGCCCAATGGATACTTCCAAGGCTACTGGTCTCTTCATCTAGCAGGAAGATGTCCCCATGAGTTACCAAATTGTTATCCCAATTTTTCCCCCCGGTAAAATTGATCAAACATGACCCTGCATAAGAAAATTCGGAAGGGATGGTTCAGACCTGTGAGCTCGCAATCAATCCCGAATATGAGGGGTAGGAGGGCTCTACAATGAAGGAGTCAGGGTTGGTGATGGAGGCTGAATAGTGTCAAAGGAGATTAGAGCTCGACAGGAGAAGAAATTGAAGAAAGGAACTCTCAAGCCCTTTTGGACTTCACATACGAGGCTCGTACTCCATGTGTCAACCAACGTATCCTCAAGGTCAATCTAGAGGCAGCCTCCACGGTCAAGCGCAGGTCAGCCATGTGGTGAGAGTAAAAAATGTATTGTTCAGAATCGAGGCCATTGAATTATCTGGCTAAGTATAGAAAAGTTGCAAGTGACCACGTAGAAGGTGCCACATGTGCCTCAACAACACAACTCCAAGGGTCAAGAATCCAAAGGGGGTCTCCAAATGAGTGCACATTTTATCCCTCCATGGTCCAAGTCTACAAAGGAGTTAAATCGGCAATTGAAAAGTTGCTAATGCTCGCAGAAGGTACCACATGTCTCAATGACAGTGCAAATTTAGGGGCAGTCCCAAGGGGTAGTTTCTAAAAAATCAGCAAGCTTGCCACATGGTTAGAGGTCAAAAAGGGGGCAGAGTCGGTCATGTTTAATTGACTAAAGTATAAGAGGGTCGGTATGGAAGCCTCCACGTGCCTCATCTAGCGTAACTTAAGAAGTGAGACCCAAGGGAAAGTCCCTAAATGAGCACAAAGCTTCCATGTGTCCAGGTCTAAAAAGGAGACAAGAGTCGTAATTGAAAAGTCTCAGGGAATTGGAAGCCTCCACGTGTCTCATTGGCACAACTTCAAAGGCGTGACCCAAAGAGAGACCTTGAAATAGCACCAACCCTCCACGTGTCCAAGTTAGAAAAAGGGGACACCACATCAGCACACCCTCAAGGGGCTGTTAAAAATTCCAAGCTTGGGACAGGCCGATGGAAGCCTCCATGTGTCCCTTCGATGCTCTTTCAGGGGGAAAATCCAAAAGTAGGTCCCAAACGTGCACCAACTCTCCACGTGTCCAATTGGTGCACCTCCAAAGGTTAGGTCCAAATAAAGTCTCCAAATGAGTGGGAAGCCTCCACGTGTCCCAGGTCAGACATAAAGCCTTCACAAAATAGAGGGACTTAGTCAAAACACAAAAATACAGAACATGCCCGCAAAGGGACACGTGGCCATGTTTCAGGTCAAAGCGGGAAGGCGGGTCATCGAGGAACTTTGGAATTTTAGCTTTTGTTTTGAAAATCGTAAAATCATAAAAGTAAGCCACACCTCCATCGACGCCCAGAGAAGCCATGTGTCAGGCCTAAATTACATGCGGGGAGGTGGGCCATGGGGGGAACTTTGGATTTTTTGCAACATTCTCAAAAAGTGTAGTTTGCAAGTGTGGGCCTGCGAGCCCGAGGAGGTTTGTTTACCAAATGCAAAATGTGAAGTTGTGGGCTTGCGGGGCTATGGGGAACTTTTTCACTTTTGTAATTTTTTCACAAAAGGTGTAAGTTGTAATTTTGGGCCCACGGATGTATTTTGCAAAATTGTTTTTTTCGCCATTTTTGTACGGATTCAATTCAAATATTCAAATGGGCATAACTTTCGATCCAGTGCTTGAAATTAAACAAATTTGGTACCATTGGAAATATCTCGACATCCTCTATGCCATGGAAGCCTAAAATTTGAATTTTTGCATGGATTTATGGGTAGTAAAATATTGGAAAATGTCTCCAACTAGATTAATAAGTACAGTTCCATTGCTATCCTAACCACCCAGATCTGATGCAGTATGGTCCATCTTTCCTTCTCCATACATTCCATCTTGAGTGCATTGGGGAACTAGAATTTTCAGAGGTTCCTATGACTTTTCCAGGGCATTTAATGAAATTGGTGGTTGGTTAGTAAGAGCAGATTTTGAGTTTTCTTCTTTCTCTCTCGCCTCAGCGTTCTATATATTTTAAACACTTCTCATTTGAGAGGGGAGAGACATTCTGGGTGCGGGGAAACACTGTAAAAAAAATTCATGACTCCATTTGAATTGTAAGCCTTCTCCTATGCCTGGAAAGAATATTTATGCCTCTAAGCAGAAATTTAATGGTCTGTGCACCTTCTAGAGAAATAAACTCATGATTTTGTGGCATTCTTCAACCCTTTCTCATGTTTTATTGTTTCTTTGTGCCTCTCCCTTTCATATCAATTTATGTGCATGTATTTCACGTTTGTAGGTGTGGGATGTCATGTTTCATGGAGTTTTGATGGTGGATTAGGACCTGGGTCTATGTCACTTCTGTCCTAACCTCCCTCAGTCTCCTTTTTCCTGTTTCATTCTCCCTTAATAGAATATCTCACCTCCTTTTCTGGTGTATCACCACTTTAGTGTAGGCTCTGTTTTCACTCTGCTCTTTCTCTCCCTAGTTCCTTTAAAGGTTAGATTAGGATTAGATAGTTTTCATGTACTAGAGTAGCTGTGGCAGGTAGTTTAGGAAGAAGAAACCAACTTCCTCCAGAGGTCCATCTCAAGTCCACAAGTCCCACAGCTTGAGAGATGGTCCCATGTTATGTAGTCACAACGAATGCCCCACTCACATCTTAGGCCATTCAGGGGGTGTTGTGATTTTTTATCAATAAGAACTTGTCTAAAGACCCTCATAGCGATGGGTGGGAGAGTTTGACATATAGAAAGTACCAAACTATGAAAGGGAGTATAAGATGCTAACACCATTGGAAGTCGCAAAGTTATAGGCACAGATGATGTCGTAATCTATATACTAGGATCCATAGATGAAGATATGGTAGATTTCGAGGCATTGGAAAAGGTCGAAGGAGTCACAGAAGTTGAAGGTGTGACAAACGCCAAAGCTGTGACCAACATTGTTGAGGGTGCAGTAGGTGATGTTGACTCGAGAGTAGGTAACATTAAAGTAGCATTCACATATATGGCATGGGGCATGGATGTAGGCATACCAAACATCAGTTGGCCAGATGAATCGCAGGAAGAATAGTGGACAAGGTAATGGTGCAAGGAAAATAGGTTGTGATTAAGAAATTTAGAGAACCCGTCATCATCTCAAGGTAGAATCATGATATTAGGATCCATTAGAGATGAAATAGAGGGCAGTGAAGGGCTCGTGGGCAAGGGTACACAACTAGCATGAAAATCGAGGGCTCACACCTTTTGGCGAGTCTAAACCTTATGAAAGGTGGAAAAGAGGTATTCTAGGCTCTACAAAATTGACATAGCTTAGAAAGAAAGTTTTGGTGAAGTATGGAGGATATAAATAGGTTGTTGTTTCTGATAAAAATAAAAAACACAGACACCAATATAGGTCAGTTAACTAGTGTCGGTGAGGCAGGAAGATCGATGTTGATTACTGTGGATAGCCAATAAATTTGGAAATATGAATAAGAAAGGCATAAAGTGGGTATAAGTTGGTCCTGTTAAGGGTGACAGACACTCAGAAATAATTGTATTGAAAGAATTAGAATACAGAAAACTGGTATGTAAGATGAGAATGTTGTTTTTGACAGAATAATAAAAAACACAAAGAAATCAATGATGGTTAGTTAACCAGTGTTAGTATGATGATGGAACCGACGGAGGTCACTGGACCAATGTTGGTTATTGAGATCTTTGAGAAGATGAAGAAATTATTAAATTTTTAAGTGAATTAAGTCAAAATAAGCCAACACAGAAGTTGTGTATAATAGTAATATGTCCTATCACATTGAGAAAAACTAGAATACACTGGCTGTGATGGTGGAGTATGAAAGAGAAGAAGAAGTGATGAATCGTCCTCACAACTCAAAACTCAGAAGACAAGAAATAAATCAATAGTCCCACAAGTAAAAACTAGACAAAAACATGTCAATCGTAGGTATCACATTTTAGTGTTGAGTGGTTTATGCCTTTTAGACTGATAATGATTGAAATAGAGTGTTTGGATAACGAAGGTGCCCTAAAAGTAAGTCATGGTTGGTTTTAGGTTAGTTTTGGATAAAGGGTCCTTGATATACCTTCTAGTACGTGAGGTCCATGCTCTAATATGACAAACCATCCAGAACACCAGGTGGGGTCCACCATCAATGAGTTGTTAAATCTTTGACGAATTCTTCCTGGAAAGGAGATGTTTAAGAAATTTATAAATTGTGTAAGTGGTTTGGCTTGTGTGTGAAATGTGAACTACAATCAATCCAATCCAATCACCATGTGGTCATGACCTCCACCGTGTGATTGCTAATTAAATCTATGTGATCTAATGAAGTACTCAAAGGATGAAATGCACAAATTTTAAAACCAAAATTAAAAATTATATTTGTTGTAGATAATAGGAGAACATGTAGAGGAATGGTTTTAACTAATGTAATACAGAATAAATAAGAATTGTTATTTTTAAGTACTAAAAGACATATTTTCTTTATACAAATAGAAAGAAAAACTGATTTTCCATAGAGATATTTTTAGTGAATATTTCAAGAAAGAAACAAACACAAAAATGAACCCTTTATGAAAATAAAAAGAACCCACAAGATGGGTCCCACTAGGCATGTCGAAATGTTTCACCACATTGTTGCATATAAAATAGATAAAGGTAAAGGTCAGGAGGAATACTTGTGACGTCGAAGAAGTTTGCATATGTTTTATAAGACCAAGTCAATTATGAAGATTTGCTTTTTGGATAGAAAGGCCTACCTGCAATACAAAACAAGACCACAAGATAACATTAAAAACATTGGTTGGTGGATTTCCTAGTAGAGGCTAGATCTGGGAATTGGGTTGCTTCCTAGAAGGATATCAATCCACGTTTTAAGACAAATCAATGCTAATAAATAATATGAAATAGAGAGACCTATTGTAGTTGTATAGTTTAGGTATCCTACACAAGCATAGTAAATTAAATCTAGTCTAAATAAATGCATACAAAACTAAATATAAAGAGGGTGGTTGGTTGTTTGAGGTCTATGGGTATGAAAAAGGATGTTAGGGAAGTCTTGCTAAGATTCGGGGAAGTTATGAGATATTTTGGGTAGGTAAATTAGCTTGTTGTTCTAGGATAAATTACCAGTCACTGAGACCGGTATTGGTTAGGTGACTGATGCCAGTACCTAGTAATAACCGATGCCGGTTGGGTTACTAGTGTCGGTAGGGGAAATTTGGTAAAATGATTAAAATGGGGTTGTTTACAGATCTCTGTGCAATCACAGAGTGTTGAGGAGGGCTTTGGCAGGGTAGTAGGATTTATGTTAGGACTCAATAAGGGTGAGAGAGGTGATTAGAGAAGAAAAAGGGTTCAGGTTGGTAGGAAATCAGGTAGATGGATGACAGATGATATTCATATGAGTGATCTAGAACCAAAATAATAACTAAAAAACAAGGTTACAATACTTATCTAAAGACCTGTAGATTGGTAAATGGTGGTGGTTGATGGGCATTCATAAGAGAAACGTGTCTAGGTCCAATGTTGTGGAAACGAAGCATCTGTGCTTCCCTATGAATGATCTAAGGATGAGGACCAAGAGGTTGGATACTGGCGAAGAACCAAAATGCTCTAGTTTGTAGTTTGATTTCTTGGATGCTTGAGAGTTCAGAATGCAAGAATGTTAGAAAACCAAGATTCAGGAATGTTGGTAAAGGATTGGAAGTACTTGTTTAAGGGAATCGATGACAGTTAGGTCACTAGCGTCAGCGGAGGAATATTTGGCATCGGTTAGAGAGAAAGGGTCATACATTTCCAAAAATATCCTTTTCTTCCCAATTTTGGCATGACTCAGAATTTATTCCGGGTCAAGAGTGTGAAATGGGGCTAAATGGAGTGAGAAGTTTGTAGGAGGAATGATAAGCAATTAATTTTAGGGTTAGAATGAGTGTTAGTTAGTTAAGGGGAGTGAGGCATTAGTATAGGTTAATTAATAGGGTTGGAATAGGTCTAGGATGAGGTAGAGAGATGAGATGGCTAGGTGAGATGAAAATTAATTTTATTTAGGTAATTAAATTAATAATGATGTGAAGAGGGGTCATGGTTAGATGTATGTTAATCGAAGGGCACTTGGTCAGGTGTGACCTAATTTGGGTGTCTACACCTACGTGCATTTATGGGAAGATATAGTCACCATGTGAAGCATTCTCTTTGTTACATGCTCTTTTTCCTATACTTCTTCTTGTAAGCCATGTTGTCCCTTGTGTTCTCGATACGTGCTTCTTTGACATGTGAATGAAGAATGAAAGAGAAACTAATTATTGTTTTTGTCTCCCTTAACCTTTTCCTTCAATTATTGGAAGTGGGGAGTTAATGTGAAAGAGGGAAAGAGAAGGAAGTGGAATATCGTGAAGCAGGTTGAGTTTTTCTATTTTCTTAATTTGACAATTAGAAAACTTCCCCCTGTGGATAAATAGGAAAAAAATCCCACATGGGTCTTATGTGGAAAGATTTTAATCTTTATTCAATTAGCAAGCTATTAATTGTGAAGTGGTAGTGAACTCCTACCTCACTCTCCATTATTTTCCAGTTTAATTAATTAAAATACTTAAACAATGTTTTTAATAAAATTAGCATCATTAATTTAATAATTAAATGTTGAATTTAATCAATAAAAGTTAACTAATGTTTACCGGGTTTACTTTTACAACTCTAGTTTGACCCGGTTTTTGAAGCCGTTGGAAATACATTGGGTAAATTCGTTAGAGTTGATTCTTCTAGTAAAAATTCTTTGCATACCTCTTATGCTCAGATTTTTGTGGATTTAGATGTATCTCATGATCTTGTTAAGAAGATTAACTTGCAGATTGGTGAAAGGGTTTTGACACAAAGATTGGAGTATGAAAATCTTAATTTTTGTTGCCATAGGTGTTTTGAAACAGGTCATTTGATTAAGGATTTTCTACGATCCAAGATCAGAAGTGGGTCTAAGATGGGATGGTTGAAGGGATCTCTTCCTTTGCACTACGTAGTGGGAGCTCCTTTAGTTGATTCTTCATAAAAGAGTCCCTCGAAGGTTGAATGTATCCATGTTATAGGTAAGAATCCTATCTAGGCTCCTCATACTGTTGTTTTGAGCCAATCCTCCACTACCCCTCTTGGGCCGGTGGAGGAAAAATCTCTAGTTTCTGATTCTCTTTTTATGCTATTTCTTCCATTGATCTTATTATTCCATGTGGGCCGGATTTTGTTATTGATCTAAACAAGAAAGAGTGGACTGTAGTCCAAAATAAGAATAGAATTTACTCAAAGTGGAACTTGGAATAAACACACATGAAACTTATATCTCATTCTTCAGAATGAGATTTAACTTTGTTGGTGGTTTGAGTCAAACTTATTTGACTTTTGGCTAGTTGGGTTTTTTTTTGTTTCACTGTAATGGTCCTTAGAGCCTTTTCCAGCCATTATCAATCAAAAAAATATTAATAATGTTAATTAAAATTTAAATTAATTACGTAAAATTAATAACATTAATTCAGATATGTGAAGTCAATTAATTAATTACATTAATTAAATTAATATCATTAATTAATCAATTTTAAATAATTTAATTATTAGTGTCAATTTGTGAAGAGCAAGAGGATACATAAGTCAAGGAGGAATAATGGCGATGATAAGAACATGATTTTGTAACATTGCAATAATTAATTAATGGGTTATTGGAGAATATGAAAGACAATGGCTTCATGAAATGATGTAGGTTAAACAGTTGGCACAACACATTAACATAAAAAATTAAAAAGTTTAAGAATTAAAAGTTTTGGCACAACCAATATCATATGAGAAATGGAAGAATCCATTATTGCAATCAAAATGATTAAGCCAAGAAGAAGAGACATGGAACAAGATGAAAAAATAAACCCAAAGGGTGTTAGGTAAAATAGCTAAGATCGAATCATGAGTCAGGTTCACCAAAATTTTTACACCCTGACAATATTTATGTGAAGTATAACAAATTAGTGAAATGTGTACACTAAAGGATGTAAGGGTTAGCAACGGGCCATTACTCCAATGAATTAACATCTAACATTAATTACCAATATTAGAATATTGCATCAATGGTTGTAGTTGATATACTAAAAAAGACACTAACATGAAAAGACAAGGGGATCAATGCACTTTGTTTATTACATTTGATTATATGAACTTTTTGGAGGATGCACTCTTGAAATAAGAAGATATGAACCTGATGGAAATTCCTTCTCAATACTGTGACTATAAGTTGGCATGGGTAAGACTATACAAATATTGTAAGACCGTTTGTAAGGTCTTTGAACTTTTTGTACAGTCTTAGAACGGTTTCATTTATGCCTTTATAATTTTATGAGATTGTCTCCTTAGAACTATTATCAATGTCAAATCCCATTTTTTGATCATGTTGCGAAGCTCTCATAACATACTAATCATGATTTTAAACCCTATCGACAGATGGAAAACCATGCAAAGTAAACAATATTTGGGTTGTGGGCACCCCTGTGCACCACCGATAATGGGACTACTTTGTAGAGGCCTCAAATCTCACAACATTTTGTACTTAGCATGTGATATATAAATAAATTCAACTAGATTTGGAAGCTCTCTTTGACAATGCTTGAGATGAGTTGGATCTTGCTAAAATACTTGGAGAAGGGATGTTTAGATGCTTTTAGATGAGATTAACTTATTGCATGACCTAGTAAGAAGCATCATACCTATACTAATTCCTTCGCTAATGATTTTACGTGTTTGATTATGATATTTACGGAGACTTAGGCTCCTTTTGTAAGTGTAGGAAGCGAGTGCACAAATGTAGTGACATATGATTTCCTAGGTTATAAAATGAGAAAGTGTTTATTTTTTTACATAGGGTTTTGTATATGATTTATGGAAGAAAGGCCGACCCAGAGAGATGAAAAGACCCAATAAAAAATATGAAATTGAAATCATATTTCAAGGACATGTCATTCCAAGACCATACAAGTCAGGTGGGACAAGTTATAACATTCTGAAAAATAGATACTGCCCTACCTAGAGATGGAAAAACATGTAATATGAAATTTACAACATGTCGCTTGATGTTTGTTTATAGAATTAATGCATTGTACTCTCAAAATTTGACGAAATTTTAGTGTCCAATGATACACACATTAAACAAGAGAACTCATAATGTGCTAAGAACGATTGGGAAGGTTTTTTTAAACCTAGCAATATGAAAGAGTAAATTGCCAAATTTGACTATCTGTATTTACTAATATTAATGATTTCTTTAATTACTTGGTCTCATGTGTATTTTATGGTAAATTAAAATAAGAATCGCTTTGATATTGTGTTGTATTTATAATTCAAAGTGTTTCAAAAACTAGGCCCACATATTTTACTCGCATAGATATGATATACCTCTATGTTGAGTATGCAAGAATGGAGATGATCACTATGTTTCATCATTAACAATAGAATAAGTCACTATGTCTTGTTAGTAAGATAATGAAAGAGGAGAGGGATAAGGAGGAGAATTCCATAAGTGAACAATGCATGGGGGTATACCTAGATATAATGAGAATGATACTTTTGTTACATGTTAAAGCCTTTTCGCTGAACCTCCTACAATATTATCCTGCCATGTGCTCAAATGGGAGTTCGGAATAGAGTTTTGAGAGTACACATAACACTGACCTATAACTACCACATAATTGCCTCCATCCTCCTAGGCCTTCTCAAAATGGGAGTAAATCATGTTTTTTTTCAAAGAGTAAGTAATTTATGACATACGGAGAATGGACATTTCATCAAACATTTATCGTATATTCAACAACTGATTTTTTACAACTTCAAGTAATAACCACTACAATGCATGGCACCTACAATGCATATAAATGATTTGTAACATAATATACAATAACGTTTATGGAATGGAAAAGGAAACTTGCAAGTATCTCAGCGATGTAGTAAATGCCTGTGATGAAGGTGTCTTAAATGGTGTTAAAAAAAGAGTTGAATACATCAAAAATAGTTTTAAAACATAATTATGTTGTGACATAACTAAAACCACAATGTCTATGTTATTCGGGGCAACAATATTACCAATTCAAAATTTACTTTGCACATAAATGGCTTGTGCAGCTAGTTTGTATTCAACTGGTTGGATGGTAGGGCAACTTATGATAAGTCCAATTTTTTGGCTCCTGTTTTCAAATAAAGCTTCCTCTGTTTCAAACAATGTGAATAGTGATCCAAAATCCAAGAGGGAGATTTTCAAATAAAAATTTCAAAATATGTGCTAGCACGTTGGAACGCCATCACGTGGTATGTGGGATCAGGTAAAATAGTCTACTTGTTAGTGTCAATGTTATGGGGTTAAATGGTACGTTTTCTCCTTGTCAGAAAATCAAAATGTGAATGATAATAATAAATAAGGCATATGAATCATGTTATGGTATGGTATATTTAAGCATGTTAGGATGGTGTATTTGTGGAGAGAATAGCCAATGCCATGAAAAATAAAAATCAATGTTAATCGAAGAAAATTTATCATCGAATGACTATTGACTCAATGGTGAAGATGTTTGGCTCTTAGAAGAGCCCACCAGGGTTCAATTCTCGCTGCAAGCGAAGTTAGGTGATGCATTGTAATAAGGGATGAGGCTGGGATCGTGCCTCGACTGAATTTGACGAAATGGATACCCCTCAGTCCTTGATCGCTTAGCCTAAAAAATCTACCCACTACACCGTGGGCGAAGGCAGTTCGCGGACTTGAGATTTCAATCAAAATAAAATTTATCAATGTGATTTCAACCGGTGTAAAAATAAGACTATTTAATATTCTTCAAGTGACGACGTATATTATTGATTTCCCAATTACAACATTATTGATTTGTGTCATGTCGTGTTTACGTGTAATTAATTATTACGAAGCCCCTAACTTTTTCGAAGAAAACGCGTCCACACAGTATTTGTGATGGAGATAGTACAAGTGGGATTCGTGTCGGACGTACGTACATATGTTCTCGTGAATCTCTTTTTAAACATCAAACGCGGATATTTTCAGACATTGCGAATTTGCGAAGAGCAAAATGAAGGATATGCGTACAACAGTTCGCAACCGCTATCCTAAAAAACCCTTCAAATTTTGTGTTTACAGAAGCGTTATCAAACGCGTTATTTTCAAGCGACGAAGAGAGAGGAATTTGAACTTCCTGTATGCAAGTCTCAGAGCGTTGCTGCCTACTAAATCTTCTTATAAGGTATTCTACAAGCTCATATTCAATCTATAATTTTGATTTATTCCTTTTTAATCACATCCTTTACCTTATATCCAGTTAATGCAGCGAACAGAGCATGTTTCAAACTGTAATGACACGGATAATGAAAGCTGTAGCTCATCTTTAATGGGTGACACCATTAGCCTCCAAAAAAAGAACTCTGCAGGTCTGTGACCGTTTCTTTCAAGCGAAAATAAACCACACTCTAATAATCTATGAGAAACATTAAGTTTCACCAAAACTATTTATACGAATGAGTGGGTTGTCATGGTGATTTATTTGTATGTAGGTTTTGAAGCGCTCCTTGCAGCGAGTGATCAGTACTCTAAGAATAAGTTGTCTGTCTGTCTGCGTTGATTGTCCCTAGTTTAACACTAACAAATAGGTAAAATGTAGCAAACAACCGTCTAGATATGCACAGACTACGGAATGTAATGCGGACGCACCAGCAAGATTAGAAAGCTTAGAAATGGTAGCACTGCAACAATGTATATGTAAGTTAAAAAGCAAAGATATGTACTTGTCTGTATATCGTTGAATTCATAGAACAGAGATCTGGTTCTTTGTGCCTTCACTGAACAAGTTTTCCTATATTTTTGTAATCTGGATTCTTGTTGAAAACAATGGGGTTTCTGATATGACAGGATCCAAACCAGTGTAATCGATGTTTTGTTAATATTGAGTATTTATCAATTTAGGTTATTCTAAATGAAGTATGCGGTGGGCTATGCAGATATGCCCTCACTACATCCAATCCTGTAAATAACAGGATGATAGCGAAAACAGGAAGAAGAAACAAAATTACAGTCACGAGCAGCTTGCTCGTGAGGAGAGTACTCACGAGATTTATTCTCTTTTAACGATGGAGGTTCCCATCTCTGGACAAAACATTCACATCAATATGTATGGACTCTTTCACTAAATATTCACAAAAAAAACAAAGTAGCTTTCTAATGAACTCCATCTACATAAGCTGAGTCTCCTAATCTCGCTTTCTATTTAAGTAAAATATTTCCATTTCCTTTTTCTTTTCATTAGAAAATTTGAGGAAGTATATTTTATTTCATTTCTAATTTGTTATTGAATTATTTTTCCACTGATAAATATGAATAGAGTGTACAAGTTAATCATACAAATAAGTGGGGTACACAAATCACACTCTTGATATCACATCACTCTTTGCTAAGAAAAGTAAAGAATAGTTTAAATGTTTAATTTTATTTTTTTCAATCAATACATATATAAATGCAAGACAACCCATAGAATAACAAGTAATCAAACTTAATAGGTAACATGACCTATAAAAAATATATGTGAATGACATGGAGGATCGTCTGGTTTGCACCTAGCTGCTGCCAAGAGGGTTGGTAGCATTGGGTATCAATTTATATCCATCATCTTCTTATTTATTTTTTTAACTCTCAATCTTACAATCTTGAAGTTCAAGAGAGATGCCCAGATCTCTCGTGCCAAGAGGGATTTTCTCTTGTGATATGGATCTAAGTGCAAGAGGTTGAAATGCCTCTAAAACACACACAAACAGTTTGCAAATAATCGAGAAGTGTCAAAATAGCTTTCTTCTCATCCCAGAATCCAAACTAATCTCTTACATCATTACAATCTTTCTTTCTATTTCACATTTGCTCTAAAAAACCCTAAAATGTCAGAAAACCCTAAAATGCCAAAAATTACCTACTAGTAAAACACCTCGGGTGTTAGGTTGTGGAGCCTATTTTCATGTGTGAAAATTTTGAAGACTTTACACTAAGAGTACTGTACACTTTCCACTGTTTTCTTGCCAGGGTTCGGGGGCGCAATCCCCAAGAAAAAAAATTGGCCTTGAAACGTGCACGATATACTGGGAAACATTTTTTTCTCATATGGGCGGGATTTTTTACCCATAAGTTAATGGGATGGTTTTTGTCCATGGTTTTGATACCCACGGTTTTGTAAAATTGCTTAAGCAATTGTCTACTTATGTGGTTTTGTGCATATGGTAGGGTTGAATGTATTATTGCAGATGTGTCTGAATTCAGGTGTGAATTCTATAGAGTTTGTTGAGCATAGCTCCAAACAAATCTGGGTATGGTATTGAGAGAGAGGTGGCTTGTAATAAAATCTGAGCAAGTGATTCTTGGTGAACATAGCCCAAATTGGGAGAACCATGTTAAACAATGTCTCCTTATGTTGTTCTTTTATTATTCTGCACTTTTATTTCAGATCTGTAATATTATCTGCAATTAGTTTCTACTTATGCGATTTTGTGAGGGATTATTCCGCATATTTATCCCTTACTTCCTAACATCGGATGTGCCCCAAATTTTACGTGCCAAATATGCCTTCGTAAATTAAGGCTCACGCAAATTTTTGGATTATTCTATAAAGCACAGAAAAAGTTATTAAAACTCTAATTCCTAGTCAAAAGCAAAAAAAAAAAGTTCGGAGCCAATTTTCAACTACTAGACGAAGGAATCCGGCCCTGAAAATATGCCAAAATGGTCAAAATGTTTCAAGAATTTTTTTCCACAGCATACTACTATTGAATATCTACCATGTCCTTGGAAAATTTCAAGGCAATCCAACGATCGGATCAAAACTTATGGCCTTCACAAGTTATGCTCTCACATCATCTTGTGATGGAACCATCCAACCAGTGATGTTGATTCTAGTGTGGAAACAACAACTGATGCCACAAATTGTAATGAGAGATGCAACCATGGGATAGAGATTGTCGCAAAGGAGAATCGATTTGGCATGTTCTCCATGACTATGTTCACAAAAGCAACATAAGTCGAGGGAATGATGGTGAGGTGAGCACAAATGGCCTCTACTAATGTAAAAATATGTATTGCCCCAATAATCCAATAGATGCTATATGTTTTCAACTTATAGGAGTACTTTCTCTCTTGCACGTGAATCTAAATACTAACCTTAGAGATGCCATGAATTCAATTAGTAATATGAAAGTAATCTTAAATATAACTATGATTGAGCTTGCTGAAATTTCTATCTTTCCATGGTTAAGAAAGAATTTTAGGGTGAAATATGTGTGACATTTGAGTGTATTTTATAAGAATCATGGCCAAGCTCCCCAAAAGTACCATTTTCCAAGTGAACATTTTTAAAAAAAAATGTCGAATAGGGAAGGAATCTATTGTAAGGAAGAGTGGGATCATTTATAAAATCGAAAGACATTTTTAATAGACTTAAGAATCTAACATGTCAAGAAGTGAAAACCAAAATGAATAATTCCTAACTGAACCATGCAAGAACCAATTGGAAAACCTTAGTGAAAAATATGCTACAAAAAAATTGATTTTTGGAATCAATAATGCCCCCACACCGTTCAAAACCACCTTTTCAACTATATGTTCAATGGAAATAAAATTTTAGAAAGCATTTAAGAGGCCATATTTGTAAACTTTACATGGAAAGGACTAAATACCGTAACTGATGTTTAAAGCGGGGGCAGTCTCAAATGAAAAATTCAAGTCAATCTATCACCATGTATGTAATTCAGCACCTTTATTTTATGCAGATGTTGAGCATATATGTAATTCATGTATTTTCACAACAGAATCATAATCACTAGCTTGAAGATTACATCTATTTCTCAGGGAAGACTATAGAATTCAGTCTTCAATTGTTTTGTAAAACAACTAAGAAACGAACTGTATGTCTCTCCTATAAATTCTGATATTTTTAATCAATAGACCATGGAAAAATGTTACATTCTAATAGGATATTATAGAGCACCAATATGTGGAATGTGAATTGGCAATCAATCGAGATCAAAAACTATCCTGGTCCAAAATTAATTGTTGCTTCTACAATTTACAATTTTTCAAATAATTTTGGCCAAAACATATCCCATAATTTCAACAAGAACCTCTTTTAAGTGATTGAAACCACAAGCCTTTCTCATCGGAATACCAAGAGTGATGAAATTTCTTAGAATAAAATCTCAAGAATCTTCACCTTTAAGGGCTCGACGGATCTATTTGGAACATAACAGTTGACCTCGGTGTTAAAATTCAAGAAGCCGGAGACAAACCATATTATTTAGGATTGCAACATATGTCCTAAGGCATTATAGGAAATAATATTCCACCCTTAGGATTGGCCCACATGATGTATCTCACAATCCTTTTCACTTTGGCATTGGGACCCTTTTAAGGGATGCCAATAGGAGTAGTAAGCAAGTGTGGTAGTTAAGAATTTAAAATACACATGCAGCTTTCATGAATTTAGAAACCAAGAACTCATATTTCTTCGCAAGCTTCCGGAATACAGAAGATGTAATTCTAATGGGGTCTAAAGGAAACCAAAAGATGCCAAAGAATTTATATTATTTGTTAATCTAGATCCACTACAACTTATACTTGTTCAGACAATTTCAGGTATAGGAGTGTAAGACTGTCTATAACAAAGTATTTTCTATTCAATCAAAGACCCAAAGGCCAAGAAAAACACATCAAGAAAATCCATGATATCAATGGAGGAATCCTTAATAATAATAAGAAATGAATCATCAAAAACATACCCATTAACTATATGATTGTGATAATGTGGAAAGGAAATACCTTTAATAATGTTTATCAAAGTGGAATCTACAAGAAAATAGTAAATAATTTAAAATCAAATGAGAATAGGTTAGAAGGAAAATTTTCTAAATGGTAAATAATTTAAAATCAAATGAGAATGGGTTAGAAGGAAAAATTTCTAAATGTATATGAAATATCAAATGTTTTAGAGTGAACTCTTTTTCTAGTGATGCATTCCCCAACATCTTGAAATAACATTATGAAAGTGTTGAAAATATTAGGTCACAACCCAAGATCTTCTGACATTGCCAAAATAAAAGGACATTCAATTCTATCATAGGCCATGTTGATATTGATTTTTATTAACATTTCCTTTTCATTAATATAATTCTCAAATCCACCCCTTACCAAAAAAAATGATGTTAATGATGTAAATATTTTTAATAAACCTAGGTTTATCTAGTTGAGATGAGAAGAATAAAAAATCTAATCCTTAAGGCTAGAGCTTTGAAAATGATTTTATAGGGGACACTAAGGATTGTAATATTAGGAATATAATTTATGTTGCCTTCATTTATCAACTTACAAATAGTGTTCGTATGAATTTTGTCAAGATATAATCTTGCTAAAGTTTTATATCAACTATTTAAATACTAACATCATCAATCTCTTTGATAGATAAGTTAAAAGAAACTTCCTTTCTACCAAAAGTAGACAAGAAACCACTTGAAAGCATTGAGATATAGCAGTCTCTATCGGGTGAAGAAGGTTGAGTACAAACCACTAAATGTTAATGAGAACATAAGATTTGAAGATGTTTGGTAGAAAATTGAGAGAATTGTGTTCCTATTTGATCGCTTTAACTCATTCCAATGACTACTTGTAAAGGAGGAGGAAAAATAACTTTGGAAGCTCTATATTTCACTTTTAACTAGTGCATACACGATGTAATCTAATCTCCTTGAGATTGATAATGTTCATCTACTTTGATTTTTTGCCTGCACACAAAAACCTCATTTTGCAACATCGTATAAAATGGAGAGAGATCTAACTCCTTTGAGATTTGTGAGGCATTCACAGTGTAATTATTCATGACCATTGTAGATGAAAACATGTTTGGATTTGTGTGTAATTTCAACTACTTTATTTAATACTGACAGATTTTGTCACAAAAAAAAATCTGGAGAATATTTGTTATTAATTGTAAAATATTCTCTCCCACCCAAAAACATTTAATGCTTATCTTCCTCATGAAGTTTTCTATTTTGAAATAACTTTATAAATCTGAGGCACTTGTATGCATTTTATAAATGAAGAAATTGAGTACCGAAGATTTGTCAAAATTCTAATAGAAACTGCTTATTTTGCATATTTTTGTTTAATCCTTTCCATCCCAAAACCCACATATGGTATCAGAGAAGGTTCAAAAAACCTCAGAGTAGGATTGAAAATCCTCGAAGGGTGAAAATCCTCAATCTGGGCGTGCGATTTCAGGTTAGCGAATGTGTTGCACGCATTTTCCCTCAAGTCATAGTTTTTCAACTTTTAAATTTATGTAATTTTCTTGTTAAATATGTGCCTTTTTCATTTTTTTCCATGGATGGTAATAGCAGTATCCTTTTACAACCCAAAATTACAACTTTTAGTGGAAAAAACTATGATTATTGGGCTATTAGAATTAAAACCCTTTTCTGTAGTCGAGATAGTTGGGAGCTTGTCAAAAATTGCTTCCCTGAACCAACAGATCTTGCTGCATATGATGCTTTGTCACATGCAGACAAGGATATTCTTAAGGAAAATAGAAAAAGGGATGCAAAAGACTTATTTTTTATCCAGAAAGGTCTGGACAGGTCAAAATTTTCTAGAGTAGCCATACAGTCAAAACTTGGAAAGATGCCATGGATTCTGAATATCAATCAGTGATGAAAAATAACACTTGGCATCTTTTTGACCTTTCACCAGGGAAGAAACCTAATGGATGTAGATGGATATTTAAAACAAACTACAAAGCAGATGGGATAATGGATAAGTATAAAGCAAGACTAGTAACACAAGGGTATGCACAAAAAGAAGGCATTAACTATGAGGAGACATTTTCTCCCATAGAAAAGATCAAAATGATTAGGATGATATTTTCTCTAGTTGCACAATTTGGATGGAAATTACATTAGATGGACATAAAAAGTGCCTTCTTGAATGGAGATTTACAAGAAGAAGTCTATATGACTCAATTTGAGGGATATGTTGTACCTGGTCAAGAAGCAATGGTATGCAGACTCAGGAAATATTTGTATGGCCTTAAACAAGCACCCTCGGGCATGGTACATCAAGATTGATGAGCATCTTGTATGACATTGATTTGTTAGAAATCCATATGAGCCAAATCTCTACCTCAAAAAGCAAGGAGGAGAAATTGTGATTGTCGTTGTCTATGTCAATGATCTAGTCATCACTGGTAGTTCAGTGAAGATGATGGATGCAATAAATAAATATGTTAATCAATAGTTTGACATGACAGATCTCGGGCTAATGCAATATTTTCTTGGATTGGAAGTATGGCAGAAAGAGAATCACATATTTGTTTCTCAGATGAAATATACTAAGACAACGCTTGAGAAATTCAAGATGATGGATTACACACCAATTGCTACACCTATGGAGAACAGATTGCAGTTATCTCGTTCAGATCCATCTCCTGAGGTAAATTCCACTCTCTATCGGTAGTTGATTGGGAGTCTCATTTACTTGACCTACACTAGACCAGATATCAGCTTTGCAGTAAGCTATCTATCCAGGTTCATGCAGGAACCCAAAGTTTGTCATTGGAAAGTAGAAAGGTTCATCTTGAGATATCTCAAAGGATCAGTGGATCTTGGTCTAGAATACAAGAAGAATGAAAACTTCTTCTTGTCATGATATTTGGATTTAGATCATGCAGGTTACATTGATGACAAAAAATTCACTTTAGGATTTTTGTTCTTTATGGGATCTGGACCAATATCATGGGGAAGGAAGAAACAACACTTTGTTTCTCTTTCTTACACAGAATCTAAGTATCATTCTATATGAGAAGTTGTATGTGAAGCGATTTGGCTACATCGCATACTAGAAGGACTTGGAATACCTCAGGAAAAACGAACCACCATGTATGTTGACAATGAAGGTGTTCTCAAACTTGTTCGTAATCCAGTGTTTCATGAAAGAACAAAACATATTGAAGTACATGTTCATTTCATATGCGAACATTTGTTGAAGCATAATACATCGTCAATTTTGTCCAACCGTTGAACAAAAAGTAGATATTTTCACGAAGTCACTTGCATGTGATAAGTTTGAGTTGTTCAAAGAGTTCCTCTCCTCATCCCTTGAGACAATGCAAAATTAAGGGGGGGAATGTTAGGTTAATTTATGCATTATATTACCTTAAATATTTAATTATTTAATAAGGTAATTAGTTTATATATTGTTATAAAACTTTATAACAATATTTTTCATATTATTGCATAGGTTATATTGTTACGTAGTTGTAGAACTTATTATTTGTTTGTATTTAATTATTGTTGCTTCCCAAATGTCTTTTGGAAGTTGTTGTGATTTTGGTTGTACTTGTGCAACCAATTTATTTGTTTGTATATTACTGTCCAATATGTATAAATATTACAACAATCCATTGTAATGGTTTATTAATTTCACATTAATAAAATATACAAGCTTCTATCACTATTTGTGAAATTACAAAACAAGATTGGGAAATTTTAGAAACTTCCTATAAAGGCACCAAAAAAGTAAAACTAGCTAAACATCAAATGTTGAGAAGATATTTTGAAAATATTCAAACGAAATAGTCTGATAGTGTTGATTCATTTTTTACCCATGTGATGGGTATTGTAAACTAGATCAAGTTGCCTGGAGAGACCTTAGAAGACCAAAGGATCATATAAAAAGTCCTTAAGAGTCTACCAGCCAAGTTTGAATCTATTGTTATCTCCATTATAGAATCTAAGGATTTGACTCAGCTCTCTGTAGATGAGCTAATTGGATCTTTGTTATCCCATTAACAAAGACTTAACAGATCTGGAAATTCCACTTTGGAGCATGCCATCAAAAGCCAAGTTTCAATTAGTAGAGACAGAGGAAAATCTGTGAACAGAAGAGGAAGATGAATATTTCATGCAAGAGGAGGTCGAACTCCATATTCAAATTATCATGACAGCTCTAGATCTATCTCAAATGAATTTTCTAGCAAATCTAGAGCTATAAGTTCCTCTCATAACTAGTCACATGAAGAAAGGTATGAAAAATCTAATATTCAATGTCATTATTGCAAAAAATTATGGGCATTATGCTACTAAATGTAATAAAAAAGCAATATAATTTAAGCAAACAAAGTGCAAATTTTTGAAAAGAATGTAATTCTGGAAGTGCAAATAATAGTTCTATGTTTATTGCTTGTCATGTCACTCAAGAGAGCACAAAATATGTATGGTTTTTGGATTTTGGCTGCAGTAACCACATGAGAGGTTCAAAGGATTTGATTTCTAGCATGGACGAATCTGTCAAGTTAGAGGTAAAAATGGGTAATGACAACAAATTTTAAGTAAATGGAAAAGGGAACATAAATATTAAGACAAAACAAGGAGAAAAGAAGTTCATTCCTGATGTTTATTATGTCCTTGGGTTGAAACACAACCTCATGAGCATAGGCTAGTTGATACAAAAAGGCTACAAAGTATATCTTGAGAAAGGAGTATGCAAAATTTTGGATCGAAATCCAAGTAAATAGTTGATAGCCAAGGTGGAAATAACAAGGAACAAAATGTTTCCATTGAAAATACAAACTGACGTGACCCTAGTGGTCGGTAGCTCCTATTCTTGTATGGGTGAGGGAGATATCACCAAAGGAGCATCTCAGAGCCTAGCGGTCGTTAGCTCTAAATAAAAAATGGATATCAAAATTTTGTCTCAACAAGGTTCTTGAAGCCTAGCAGGCGCTAGGCATCTCCCAATGAAAGAAAATAAAACAAAAATTCAAGAAGGTTCCTCAACCTTAACAGGTGTTAGGGTTATTCCAAGCAAAGAAAGAGAAAAAAAAAATCAAGGAGGCGTCTTGAGCCTATCAAGTGCTAGGCTTCCTCCGAGCCAAGAAATTCAAAAATTTTCTCAAGGGTGTTCTTCCACCTTAGCGGGAACTAAGGTCACCCAAGTCAAAATGTGCAAAATTTTCAAGAATATTTTTTAAACCTAATGGGTGCTAACTTTAAATCACCTATTGAATTTCAAGACCTCACTAAAAGAAGATTTCCAAGCATGACAACTCCATTTACACTCCACGTAAATCATGAAAATTAGGCCTGTCTTTGGCATTTAACGCTTGGACATTTACATTTTAATGGCATAAATTTTCTCCATTATAAGAATATGGTGAATAGAATACCATTGATTGAGCCACTAGAAACGCCATGTCAAAGTTGCATTTTGGTGAAGCAACACAGGGAAAGTTTTCCACTTGGAAAGGCATATAGAGCTCAGGATTCCCATGAAATTATTCATACAGACATATGTGGACTAATGCAGACACCCTCAATAGGTAGAAGTATGTACTTTCTGACCTTCATCGATGACTTCAGCAGGAAGACTTGGGTATATTTTCTAAAGCAAAAATAATATTCCTTGGAGATTTTTAAGGAATTCAAGGCCCTCTTAGAGAAGTAGAGTGGTCATTTTATAAAGGTACTCAGATCAGATAGAGGTGGCGAGTATATTTCAAATGATTTTTTAAATTTTCTCAAGATAAATGGGATACACAAGTAGTTGACAACTAGGTATACACCTCAGAAAAATGGTGTCACAGAAAGAAAGAACAAGACTCTCATGGACATGGCTAGTAGTCTACCGAAGGAAAAACACTTTCCAAATGAGTACTGGGAAGAAATAGTTACATGTGCAACTTACCTATCAAATAGGTGCCCAACAACAAGTGTCATGGACAAGGTTCCTCAGAAAACATGGAGCAGAAGAAAACATAACATCACACACTTAAGAGTATTTGGATTTGTGGCATATGCACTATTACTTATCGAATTGAGAAATAAATTGAATGATAGGGGTGAGAAATGTATTTTTGTTGGTTACAGTGACCAATCAAAGGCTTATAAGCTATATAATGTCATCACCAACAAGGCTATTCTCAGCAAAGATATTGATTTTATAGAGATTGAACCTTGGGATGGAAGTATTGACAAAGATCCAAGTATCACAGTAGAGGTATCTCATGATGATTATGAAGATGAAGGAAATGGTGCACAATACAATCAACCAGCTCCGTAAGGGCTCGCTCCAGTAACAAATCCATTTCGTGTTCCTTTTGGACAACAAAGTGCAGTAGTAACTCCTCAAAGTACACCATTAAGTCACATCCCTCAAAGAAATCAATCAAGAGATAATTTCAAGACACCTACTCCACAGACAATATGGAGACATAGAACAAATTTTAAGCTTGGTGAACACTCAGGGCATGCAAGAACTACAAGTCTGTAGAATAACAACTCATCCAATCCAACATTGGTAGAGCTTAGATCTCATTTTAGAAATTCCTCCAAGAAAACAAGAAGCCTGAGGGAGATATATGATAAAAATGAGCAAGATGAAGAGCTATATTCTGATTTTGCATTTTTTTCACAAGGTGATCCAATCTATTTGGAAGATGTTGTAGAAAATGAAGAATGGATAAAAGCTATGGATGAAGAAATGGATTCTATTGAAAAGAATCAAACTTGGAATTTAGTTAATTTTCCAGAAGGAAAGGATGTTATTGGTGTTAAGTGGGTCTATAAGACCAAATTCAATATAGATAGAAATGTGGAAAAGCACAAGTCAAGGTTAGTAGTGTACTTCCAACTCCTCTTCGACACTTATTATATTTTGATTTTGATTAATATTGACTATAGACATGGATATTATCATATCATTTTGGTATAGCATGATGTTAGATGATAGAGATATTCTAACTATTGATATATTTTGGTTCATAATATGATTTGTGTGGATTATTAGAGGAATGGAGAGACATTTTATATTGATGATTATGATGTGTTGCTAGCATATATATTTACTGACATTCGTAATTCTCGCCATGTTGAATATGATTTAGAATTTTAAGTAATCTCGTGATCTTGCTGATATCGATAAAATGGTAGATTTGAGATGTTTTTGAAATTATAAAAAAATGATAGAATTATTAGTCTAGAGGATTATTTAATTATATGACGATGTTATTGATGGATGTGCGTATATTTATCTTTGATGTATTTTATTTGGCCACGAGGCCAAAGGAGGTATCGTGTGTTTTACAGATAATTGTATCACAACAATCAAAGGGGGGTTAGGAGACAACCCAAATCAGAATACTAGATGAATACAACGAAGGTCACCATGGAAACTTGTGAAATATTTTTTGTTTTGTTGTTAGTTTTTTAGGGGGGGTCCCCATGGGGGGTATGATGTAGGAGAAGGCTATGGGGATTTTGTATTTAGGGAGACACAAGAGTTTGTTTCATGTTTTTGGAGGGATTTGGGTTGGGTTCCCCACCTTTTTATAATAAATATGTTTTTTTTTCGTACTTGGTTCTTTTGAGGAAGACATAAGAAATAATAAGGAGGAATAAGAGAATGTGGGAGGCATAAGTGATCTCCCCATAGATTCCTTGCTACATTGGCTTTGATTTTTTCAAGCCTTGTGTATTTTTAAAGTTGCATTATTGTGATTGTTATCGTTGTGTTTGAATGTGTTTTAAATGATTGTGAATGTGTGTATTGTGATGTGGAAGCATTGTGTTAGTTTCCATGAGTTGTATCCATTCCTTATTGCATTTTGGTTGGGGCTCGGGGGCCAATGAGGAGGATAGTTTCTTCTCCTCACTAGATTATTGGTTGGGTGGAGAGTGTTACCTCTCCCCCATTTTGTTGTTGTGATTGAAGTGAAGAAATGGTGGAGCTCTTGTTGAAGATTTGGGACTTGGATCATTTGTAAAAGACAACAAGAAAATCTCTCATTATAAAAACCTTTCATGTAATTACCACTTAAGGTAGAAGGCTAGTAGTCTTGCAATTCAAAAACAAGTTATATTTGATGGTTTGTTTATCAAGTTGTAATGTATTATTGGAAAGGAAGATTTTTGCATTATAAGAAAATGAGTTATGCTCAAAAGAAAAAGAATGTTCATTGTTATTTGTAGGAGTTGTATTATTCTAAAAATGAAGGAAGAACTTAGAAGTTGTAAATTGATAAGAATGTATCCTTAGATAATTTTGAATGTAATATAGTTTCTTATGCTTTCTTTGAATAAGTGATTGTATTTGTAATGGATAAAATGCACTAAGTTATAGTGGATTAAGTTGTTGAAGGAATTGCATTCTTGTTGCAGAAATGAAAGCAAATATATTTAAGAATAGATGGAATTTCCTTTCTTGATTTGAGCTTGAAAGTAATTTTATTAGAAAATTATTCTTGTAGTTGTTTCTATATGCTATTGAAATAGAAAATCTATGTAACTAGTGATCTAAGTCATGGAATAAATAAATAGTTTAAAACCTCAACTAGTGACCGTAGGCACCTAAATTCAAGCTAAGGATAAACTATAAATCACCCTAGTAAAACTTTTTTTTGGAAAAAAATTCAAAGTGAAAGTTTAGTTTCAGAAGAATAGGACCGTTTCCCTATGCAAAGTGGCGGTTTCCAAACCGCCGACCCGCTTAGAGCAGCAGTCTCTGAACTGCCGCCACCCAGGTAGGGTGGTGATTCCCGAATCATCACAAAGGTAGGGAAGTGGTCACATGACCGCCGACCTACTCAGGGAGGCAGTTTCAATTCACTGTCAACAGAAAAATAAAAATATGCGACTGTGCAATTTTAAACTTGGTTTTAATTAAAAATTTGAGCTGACAAAAAATGAAAAGAAAATCACCAGCAAGCCATAAGGGATAAAAATCATTGTTTTAAACATGTAAATCTCTAAATTGACATTTAAATGTATCAAATATGTTAGATTAATTGGAAAGAGGGTTTTGCCCAAATAGAGAAACCAAAAATGGAAATAATTAAATAACTACTCCAGATTTAGGGTTGAAACCTCTACAATCAACTAATAGAAGACATTGCCATAATAAATCCATAAACTAAACTAAACTAAGCTTGATCCAAATGAATCCCTCTATGGATCCCCTTTTTTCTTTTATGACTTCCACTCCTCCAACCTCCAAATTAAAGAAAATATAAGAGACCAAATGAGGAGGCTAGGGAAAGGAAAAATGTTAGTAAAATTTCTTAAGGATGGTTAGGGTTAGGTTGGAACTCTAAGATCTAGTGGCCACAATGGATTTGATCCAATGGTTAAGAATCAACCCTACAATTTTTAGGTGTGAATTTTCATATTATGGTTTTATTTTAAATAAATCACATGTATGTGAAAATGGGTGAATGGTGCCACTTAGTGCCCTAGTGTGTTAAGTTAATTATTTAGGTCTCCTAGTATGTTTTAGTAATTATTAAAATGGACATTAAGGCTAATAATTTAAGGGAACTAAGGTAACCAAGGATAAGGGTTTAATAAATATGGATTTGAATGTTAATTTAAGAGGGGAAAAACCATTTAACCAAGTAAAGTAATTTATGGCACTTTCCTAGTAGATTGTAATTAAAATTGACATTAGAAATGTATTAAGAATATTTAATTATTAATCTAGACCTGATCTATCCAATGTAATGTATCAATTCCTGGTAGGAATTAATTAAACATATTATAGGGTTTGACACCCTTACAACCTTTTTAAAAACAATTACCGCAACTTTCCAGATAATTATTTAAGGATTAATGTGGTTTTAAAACATCAAAAGTATGGGTGTTACATTTGGTATCAGAGCGAGGTTCAACACTTAGACCCCGGGCACACTTGGAAACATAATACATAATAAGAAAACTTAGCGCAAATCTAAACCTATATCACACAACATTGCATGATGTTTTAAAACATAGAAAACCTATAAAACGAAAAAAAAAAGTCTAGAATGATAAACTAACTCTCGTCTTAGTATGTGAGGGAGATGTGGATTAGACTAGGGGTTCTTACACATGGAAATAGATTTACCACCTCCAGATTAGGTAGTACTAGCCATATTACCTCAAATACTTCAGACACTACATGATGTTAATGCTGCTATACATAAAGGATCTTTAGGAGGGAGACCTAGAAGACATGATAGAGAGCCATCAGTGGAGGCTCGTGCACCTTCCTAACATAGTGATGAGTATATGGTAGTGAACTCCCATGTGGAGTTAGTTAGATAAGAATCGCCATAGAGAGGTCATGGAGATAGGGTTACAGGACACAGATAGATCTAGGAGCCCTAGGCAGCATGAGGATCATGTTGAGAGACTTAGAGGAAGACAGTCTACAGTGGAAGATCACATTAGAGATATTTTGAAACTACATCCATCTCATTTCGCTAGGGACAATTGAGGATTTTAGATAGTGGCATGGTTTGTCAACTTCAGCAGATGCTTCAACCTATGTCTGTGTACCAGTAACACAAAATCTCGTGTTTTCATCCACCTTCTAAGAGACAGAGCCGAGGTTTTGTGGAAGAACGAAGAGTAGAATCCCCAATTGGATTCCAAGACAGTCACTTAGGAGCTCCTTGAGGAGTGGTTGAGGAACAAATAATTAACTAGGAGGTTTATTCAGTAGATGATAGATGAGTTCCAAGACCTATGTCAGGAATCTATGACAGTGGAAGAGTATGAGAGTCACTTCCTGGACCTACTTCAGTATGTAAACTACATGCAAGATGCACAAGTGAGGATCCACATGTTCATCAGGGGCCTGAACCTAGACTTAATAGTGGCAATGCACATTCAATTTTTGCAGACCTTAGTAGAGGCCGTTGAGAAGGGCTACATTGTAGAGAAGAAAAGGGGGAAGACACAACAAGACATGGATAGAGTACGGAGTTGTATCCATCAGATGTAGAAGATCAGATCAAGGGGTTCAGCCCCCTCTCCTCATGGTGGGCATGATTTTGCATAGTCTTAATTTAGGCCACCTCAGTAGCCACCTCAGCACTAGCAGTAGGCTCGTCCTTAATTTAGGCCTCCATAGAGATTTGATGCTTAGAGGGGATGCAGTATGGGGCTTCCTCCTAGGGGACCAGTCAGAAATTAGGAACCTCATAGAGCTCAGTCATTAAGAACTCATTAGCAGTGACCATAAGATTCTACAGTAGGCTCATCAGGATCCACAACATAGACCACTAGAGTACCTGAAGGAGTCACTTCTCATTAGATGGGACCTGGAAGTTTCTACAACTGTGGTGTACTTGAGCATCATTAGAGAGAGTGACCTTAGAACCCTAATAACAAGGGTAGGGTACTGGTTTCAGATCCTATAATAGGCGATATGGATAGTAACCACATGATATATGCAGTGCTTGAGAACCACCAGGTAGAGCACAAGGAACGGTGATTGAAAATACAAGTAACATTGATGGAATTTCTATTTTGTTTTATTTGATTCATGATCCTCATTATTTTTATTTTCCCATTTTTAGTAGAGTGATGTAGAATGGTGGTAGTTAGGTAGATCCATAGTTGAGATGTGGAGATGGCTTCTAGAGCCAAGCTCACAATAGACTCCTTAGTCAAGGAGTGCATAGTTGACCTAGAACCCTTTTCCACGACCTTAGACCTTTGTATCCTTCCTTTGGGTTCCTATGGGATTATTCTAGGAATCAATTGGTTATCTATACACATGGCTTTGAATGTTACAGTAAGGTGATATATTGTCTAGATGATTTAGGAGTAGAGACAGTGATAGTAGGATTCAGGATACCCACCTCTATTCAGACCATATCCGCTATGTAGCTTAAGCGGTGTGCACAACGAGGTTTCAAGTTGTATGTTGTCATGGTTAGCGATAGATCATAGGATGAGTCTAGTGGGTTGTTAGTTAATGATCATCATATCTTGAAGGAGTTTCCAAATGTCTTTCCGGGGGAGCTATCAGGGTTACCTCCACCACATGAGATAGATTTTCCCATTGATTTGGTTCTAGGAGTATATCCTATCGAGCATGAGCGCCTTATAGGATGACAACCCCTGAGCTCTGTGAGCTCAAGTTGCAGCTAGAGGGACTTCACAACAAAGGCCTAATCCATCCTAGCGTATCCCCTTGGGGTGCACTGGTGATTTTCTTAAAGAAGAAGGACGGATCTTTGTGATTATGTATCAATTATCGTTCGCTGAACAAAGTAATGATAAAGAATTGTTACCCCCTTCCACGTATGATGAATTGTTTGATCAGATGAACAGGGCCATAATATTTTCCAAAATAGATCTTAAGTCTAAATACCATCAATTGAGGATCACGGAGGACGATATTCATAAGACAACCTTCTATACGAGATATGGTCACTATGAGTTCACAGTAGTGCCTCTTGGTCTGATGAATGCCCTCGTAGTCTTCATGAGTTTGATGAATGGGGTATTACAGACATTTTTAGATTGTTTCCTGCTCATATTTCTTGATGAAATTTTGATTTAATCACACAAGAGTGAGAAGTATGTGGAGCACCTTCAACAGGTTCTGTAGTGTCTTCGTGAGCAGCATCTTCACAGGAACCTAGTGAAGTGTACATTCTTTCAATCAGAGGTACAGTAATCGGGTCACATCATTTCTGGGGAAGGTATTGCAGTTGATCCTTCCAAGATTAGAGCTATTATGGATTGGCCCATGCCAACTAGTGTGACCCATGTGCACATTATCATGGGGTTGGATCGTTACTACAGGATATTTATTCAAGACTTTTCTCGTGTTACGCACCCCATGACTTCCCTTTAATGGAAAAGGAAGAATTTTGTTTGGTTTGACGGAAGTGAGAAAGTCTTCAGTACACTGAAGGGAGGCCTTACATCAGCACCGATTCTTGCAGTCCCAGATCCACATGGGGAGTTCTGTGTTTATACAGATGCTTCTTTGGCAAGATTAGGTGGTGTTTTGATGTAGGATGACCGTGTAGTTTCATTTGAGTATAGAAAACTCAAATATCATGAACTTAATTATCCGACTCATGACATTGAGATTTCAGAAATGGTGCATGATTTTGTGCGTTGGCATCATTTCCTTTGGAGTGGGATATGTATTCACAGAACAAACCATTTGAGCTTGCGTCACCTCTTCACGCAACCCAATATCAAATCTCGTTAGTGTTGTTGGATGGAGTTTCTATGTGAGTATGACATGGAGATAGAGCATGTGAAGGGGAAGGAGAATGTTGTTGCTGATGCTCTGCGTAGATGGAGACATTTGGTTATGGCTACTTTAGTGGGTATGGATTTATGGATTTACAGAGTAGAATTTTGTGACATCTTCCTCATGACAGTTTCTACCTTGCAGCTAGATCAGAGATTGGTCTCAGAGACCCTTAGAAGATAATTTTGATGGTTTTTCATTATATTTAGATGGAATTCTCAGACACAGAGGTCACATATATGTACCTAGGGATGGAGGTTTGAGACATGATCTTGGGAGAGGCTCATCATGCACCTTATTCATCCCATTCAAGGGTGAAGAAGATGCACACCACCTTAAGATAACTATTCCATTGGAGATGTCTTCAGAGATGTAGCCCAATTTATGTCACGTTGTTTAGAGTGTCAAAGGGTGAAGGAAAAGCATCAACTTCCAACTGGCCTTCTTTACCCACATGTTATATTGGATAAGAAATGAGACACTGTTTCCATGGATTTCATAGTATGGCTACCAACGCTGAGATACCACCATAATGCCATCATGGTCACAGTGGATAGATTGACGAAAGTGACTCATTTTTCTCTAGTGAATACCACCTATATAGCTAGTGTAGTAGTGAGAGTGTACTTGGATGATATTGTTATACTGCACGGGATTCCATGGAAGATCATCTATAACCACAATCCCTTATACGCATCACACTTCTAGACTACCATGCAGTAGGCCCTTGGAAAGAGTATCAATTTCATTACAACATATCATCTAGAGACAGATGGTCAGACGAAGAGGGTGAATTGTATTTTAGAGGATATACTCTGGATGTACGTCATGGATCATAATTCGAGGTGGGAGGAGTACTTGTACTTTTTTGAGTTTACATACAATAACATATTCCATAGTTCTATTGGGATCACACCATTTCAGGAGCTTTATGGCAGGGAGTGTAGGACACCTTTGAGTTGGGACAGACTTGAGGAAAGAGTATCTCTTGGGCCAGCTTTGTACAGGACATGGAGTAATAAGTTTTTTTGATTCGATAGAGGTTGCAGGAGGCTTAAGATAGGCAGAAGAAGTATGTAGATTAGAGAAGAGTTAACCGTAGTTATGAGGTGGGCATGAAGGTTCTCCTTTGTGTTAGGAATCATAAGAGTCCTATCCATTACGAAAAATTCTCTAAGTTATCTCCTAGATTCGTGGGTCCATTTGAGATTCTGTATCGGATTGGTCCCTTGCTTATCTTCTAGCCTTGTCACCCATCTTGTCTTGCATGCATGATGTGTTCCATGTATATGTTCTTAGGAAATATATCCCAAATCCTTCTCATGTATTGGATTAGACTGCATTTTAGGTGTAGGAGTAGGGAAATATGATGGTGGAGCTCGTGTGTATTTTAGAGTGCAGGACCCTGGGCCTTTGAGACCAAGAGATTGATCAAGTGTGAGTCCAGTGGGATAGGTATGATGAGACTGCTGCTACATGGGAGGATGCTACATTGTTACGAGCCAAGTTTCAACACTTATTTTAGTGACTTCCAGGAGGAATTCAAGTGTAAGGGGAGGCGGATGTAGTACCCACTCCTCTTCGACACTTATTACATTTATATTTCGATTAATATTGACTATAGACATGGATATTATCATATCATTTTGATTTAGCATGATGTTAGATGATCTAGATATTCTGACTATTGATATATTTTGATTCATAGTATGACTTGTGTGGATTATTAGAGGAATGGAGATACATTTAATACTGATGATTATGATGTGTTGTTAGCATATATATTTACTAACATTCGTAATTCTCGTCATGTTGACTATGATTTAGCATTTGAACTAATCTCATGATCTCGCTGATATTGATGAAATGGTAAATTTGAGATGTTGATGAAATTATAAACAAATGATAGAATTGTTAGTCTAGAGGATTATTTAATTATATGAGGATGTTATTAATGGATGTGTGTATATTTATCATTGATGTATTTGATGCAGCCACGACGCCGAAGGAGGTATCGTGTGTTTTGTAGGTAATTGTATCACAACAATCAAAGGGGGGTTAGGAGACCACCCATATTTGAATACTAGATGGATACAATGAAGGTCGCCATGGCAACTTGTGAAATGTTTATTGTTTTTTTTGTTAGTTTATTAGGGGGATCCCCATGGGGGGATGACCTCCAAATGTGACCATGGACTATGTATGTAATTATTTCCCTTTTCTTTAAATTATTGTGAAGTATGTAATTTATTTAATCATTATTGATTAATGTAACTTTATTAAGTGGATTAATCATGTTTATTAAGTTATTTAGGGATGTGATAGAAGGGGCCATTTATTAGAGTAGTTGGTCTTTTGGATCTTGTGATTTAAGTTGAGCGTGATTGAATTTGAGTGTTGTACACCCTTCGTCTCTTGGGAAATTCGGATTTGGGCTTAAGGGCCATTTTTGGAGGCTTGTGGGACAATTTAAACTTGTCCCACACCTCTTTATTTCTTATATGAAATATACCTATGGCTTGGGGGTATAACATAAACCCTATTATATGTTTTTTAAGGAAAAAGGTGAAATTTATTGCACTTTTCTTACATGCATTTTAAATTATGTCCTTAGGGGGTGTGGGTTTGGATTGTGTGTATAAGAGGCTTGTCATTTGTCTCAACCACTAGTTTATTATGCCTTTGGGGTTGAGGTTTGACTTGTGATGTAGAGTTGAGGACAAGTGATGTGGAATCCTACATGGGACCACCTCACCCTCCTCTTCCTTTTTCTATACATGCAAGTTCATTTGTTTGTTTTGGGGTTTCTTGATTTCATTTTGCTCTTGTATTTTTGGAGTTAGAGAATTTTTTGAGTTCTTGTTTAATTTTTGGAGATTTTTTGAGTTGGATTCAACCTGAAGGATCTTGGAGTGTGATTATTTGATCAAGTTCTACCATGGAAAGTTAGGAACTACACCATTGTTTTAATTGTTTTCTTTTATATGTGTGTATTGTATGCAAGTGAATATTTTGTATGCTTGTTGGGATCATGGGTAGTGTTGGCGAGAAAATTTTTTAGGTGGAAAAGCTTGTGGATTTCTTGCCAATTCTCTAAGAGACTAAGTCCCTCTACTTAACCGGTGTATCTTCCATACATTTATGCGTGAGTAAAATGTTTATCTTAAGGCCTTTTGACCGGGGATCCAACACAGGCACTAAACTGACCCTGCGGAAAATCTAGCAATTTATTTCTAGGGAAGAATTTGTCTGAAGATCAGGAAAGGGGAGTGAAAAAAGAGGTAGGAGAACTAATGCTACAGGTATGAAATTGGATTCCAGCACACACTAGTGATGAAGCCATAAATTGACTATAAATTACTATTACTTTGTCCTTCCAAGTTACCTTTGAAAGTGGAATTAAATGTAATCTAGGAACTTATAGTTTTCTTAAGATAGAATATAGGATATATATCTTGTTCATTCTTTAGAAATATTTTTTTTATCTATTTTGTTTACTAATCCTATTGATTATTTGGGAAAAGATGCAAATTCTTGTGTATGCAGGCCATAAAAGAAAGATAATGCTAGTATTGGAAAAAATGGAACTGATCATGAATAGTACATCTAAACTTAAATATGATTTCATATTCAGATTCCTATAAATATATATATATATATATATATATATATATATATATATATATATATATATATATATATATATATATATATAAGTTAAAAATAAGAATCATCTAAATTGAAGATTGCATGAAAAAGTTATAGTTGTTTTAGTTAGCTCCAAAACCTACAAAGTTAGCTCTAGAACTTGCAAAGTTAGCTCCGGAACTTGTAACGTTGGCTCCTGAACTATTGGAGTTATCTCTAAAACTAGTAAAGTTAGTTCCAAAACTATTAGAATTATCTCTGGAACCTACATCAACAATGTAACATTAACTCTGGAACCATTGGAGTTAGCTGCGGAACTTGCATCAATAGAGTAACGTTAGCTCTGGAACCTGCATCAACAAAATGATAGTTTTTGAGGAATTTTAAAAAATTAGAGAATCCAATGGGAAATCTAAGAGAGGTTTTTGTTCATAGAAATATGTTTAACAAAAACCTCATTTATATTTTATACAGGTTTTAGAAATGAAGATAAATCTAACTTTCAGTGAGCTACAGTCCAAGGAAATAGTGTGTCAGACGAGCACTAAAAGTTCCATAAATAGAAACAGAAAAAGTAAAATGGAAAATATGGGATAGGGTTTTGTTCATAGAAATGTGTTTAACAAACAATCAGTCATATTTGTAATAGGTTTTCTCAATGAAGAGAAATCTTACGTTCAGTAAGCTGCAGTCCGAGGAAAAAGTGTATTAGATGAGGACTAAAAGTTCCATAAATAGAAACATAAAAAGTCAAATGGAAAATATGAGAGAGGTTTTTTTTCATAGTAATGTGTTTAAAAAAAACCTCATTCAGATTTTCTACAGGTATCACCAATGAAGAGAAATAAAAATTTTAGTGAACTGTAGTCCGAGGAAAAAGTGATTCAGACAAGCGTTAAAAGTTCCACAATAAAAAACAACAAAGTCAAATGGAAAATCTAAGAAATGTATTTGGTCAAAATCATATTTTAATGTAAAATCTCCTTCCAATAAGATAGGAGAATAAAATCATTGTGATTCTTGTTACCAAAAATCAAGGAGAAGATTTTGGAGCAAATCTTCCTAAAATAAGTAAGATAAGATTTGACTCCAATAATATATCTCTCTCCATATTTTGTGGAGATGGAGATCTTAGTTGTTAGGATTACAATAAATATAAGATCATATTTTATTTCCTAAAATAAGGAGTTGGTTGGGTGCATGAATTATAAATGCAACCTTCCACACTAAGATATGTAATGCCTTCTCCCAAGAAATAAAGATATGTTCTTTCCTCTCAAATATTTTGTAGTTTTAAAATCTCAGATGTATGATTTAAGTCCTCTTCCAAGGAATGAGTTTGACACTCCTTTCAAGGAATATGTATCTGTGTATTTATGTTTATGTTTTTTCATTTCTTTGTAATTCATTTTGTTGTATTGTTTTTATCTTTGTATTGTGAAAATTCAGTTTGTTGTGAACCTACAGGTGTTTCATTTATTTATGTTTATTTCTAATTTAGTAATTTCAATTTATGTAAGTGTGTTTTAATTTCCTGCAAGTTTGATTTCCTTCATGCAAGTGTGATTCATTTCATGTAAAATTTATTTCTGCAAGTGTCTTTATTTCTAGAAGTGTGCCTTTAAATTTCTGCAAGTGTGATTTATTTTATGCAAGTTTGGTTTGTGTTTAAAGGATTTGTTTTCCAAATATTTTATTTTATTAATGCATACAACCATTCGATACCAGCCCTGGATTGACATTATTAATGGCGAGGATTAACGACCCTCATCATTTTGGTGCCGTTTCCGGGGACACTATGTTATTAGGAGATTTAGATTTCTCTAAAAGAATATTCTAGTGATAGTATAATACCTTTTAGAAAATTCTGTGATAGGAAGTATTTTGTAAGTAGTTATTTTAGACTTTTATTTCTTGCAAGTAGATTAAAATTCTATTTCTACAATTAGGAATATTAGATTGTAAATATTTATCTCCCCACAAATTAGCTCTATTTATAAGAAAATGACTGTGATGTTTGATCAAGAAGGTATAATGGTATGAACGAAGAATTCAAATCTTGAAATGGTAGAATATGATATTGAATCTAGAAGTAGATCTATTTGATGAAATATCATATGCCATTCTTGATAACTATCGTCATTTCCCCTTATATCAACTAACAACTCAATGATCTTATTACACATAACCTTAGTAAAAATGACTTATCCAGTTTGTAATAATGAAGTGGTAGCATTTCTAATTAACTCCATCCATATTCAGGGATTTCATTAGAGTCAAAATAAAAACCCACTCATAATAATTCCACCCATCCAAATTAGTTTTTCATCCCATGATAAAATTCAATCCCTGAACCATATCCATTCAAAAACTTTATTTTCATGTCTTTTAATTCCTTCATTTTTTATATTCTTGTATAACATGAAGAAGTAATTATTGTGAATATCAAGACAAACACTTTTTTTTCCGTTCTAAAATCTATATGAATTTCCAAAGTTGTTCTTATTAGTAGCATGCAGATTTTTGCACACCAATAGTATCAATCAAGGAGCAGTTTGGAGGGACCCACGGATACATAACACAATCCATCTCCTGATATCACTAGTTTGGGATTTGAATATTACTATGGAGATTCCGATAATGCACAATTCAAGTTGGGATTTGAAGACCTAGAAATTGTTTATACAATTTTTGGAATTCTTCTTGGAGTTACCAAGTATGCAAAGAGGTTTTTATGAGATCTCAGATATTGCTTCCTATTTTACACAAGTTGTACTTTGATGAATATAGTTAGATGTTGGATCAAATTTTTCTCTAATCCTTCTCATGCTATCATTTCAGCAAAAAAATTTGAAAACTTTGATTGGAAAACCAGTTTACTAGCCAATCAAAGAAAAATAAAAATAAAAAAAATCAAACAACACTTTGATTTGAAAACCAACTTATTGGCCAATCAAAGGTAAATAAAAAAACTTTGATTCGAAAACTATCTTTCTATCCAATCAAAGGTAAAAGGGGGATGAATCTTCTTCAAAGGTAATCAACCGTTACCTAGTGGCTTTCTTCTCGGCACTATTTTACCATGTTAACAATAGGATGACAAAGACAACTAGAGGTATGATCAAGTTATTTTGTTCTACTATTTTATTTTTAAGTTTTTTGGTAATAATTTTCTATTACATCCAGATCCAATTTTAAGATCTCCAAAAAAGGCAGGATAAAATTCATATCTCCCCTAATTATATGAAAAATATGTGCACCTCTTTACAATCAAACTTTTAGAGTCTAATTTATGGGCAGCCATGGATAAACAACATGCATGAACTTAAGTGTGCGAGAGAAGGAGAAGCACGAGGTATGCATTTTTATTTTAAATATGAGACATAGTAGAAGGAGATACACATAAGAACCCACTGTAAAAGAAAGGAGATAAAAAATAACAGAAAAATATCCACACAAGACTCTGTTGTAAAAGAAAAGAAATAAAAAATAGTAGAAGGAGATCCAGACAAGAACTTATTGTAAAAGAAAGGAGATCAAAAGCAACAGAAGGAGCTCCACATAAGAACCTGTTGTAAAATAAATAAGATCAAAAGTAGCAAAAGGATATCCACACAAGAACCTACTGTAAAAGAAAAAAAACATCAGAAGGATATCCACACAAAAACCTGGTGTAAAATAAAAGGAGATAAAAAAAGCAGAAGGAGATCCACAAGAACATGTCCTCAATACAGATAATACTCTAAGAAGAGGAGATAATAATGTAACACATGAGGAAATGCATAAGATTAAGTATGGGGCAATGATGAGGCAATAACTTGGCCATAAATTATCATTATTTTGTCATTCCAAGTTACCTTTGAAAGTGGATTTAAATGTAATTGTTAGTGCAAAATCACAGCACCCCTAAAAGGCCTGGTTTTGTGTGGGGCATTTGGTGTGATCTGCATAACATTGGACCATCTCTCAAGCTATGGGACTTGTAAAAATTGATATGGACCTCTAGAGAAAGTTGGTTCTTGTTCCTAAACTACATGCCACAATCTACTCTAATGCAGGAAAAACTAAACTATCCTAATCTAACCAGTCCAAGGAACCATAGAGAAAGATATCCTACACTAAAGTGATGATACACCAGAGAAGGAAAGAGGTGAGATACTCTACTAAGGGAGGATTAAACAGATAAAAAGGAGATGAGGGAGGTCAGACAGAGGTGACACAGACCCATATCCAAATCTGCCATTAAAACTCCATAAAACACGACATCTTACACCTGCAAACGTGAAATACATGTACATAAAATAGATCTGAAAGGGAGAGGAATGGGGAAACAATAAAACCATTCGAAAGGTTGAATAACACCACAAAAACATGAGTTTATTGCTCTAGAAGGTGCATAGACCATTACATTTTTACTCAGAGGCACAAATGCACTTGTCAGGCATTAGAGAAGGCTTGCAACTCAAATGGAGTTAGGAAACGAGTTTGATAGATTTTCCCCATGCCTAGAATGTCTCTCTTTTCAAATGAAAAGTGTTTACTATATAAAGATGACAAAAAATAGAGAGGAAGAAGAAAAACAAATCTTGCTCTGAAAGCTCAGCCACCAACCATCAATCCCTACAAATCCGCCTACAATTTGTTAAGTCTGGTTCCCCATGCCTTTGGTGTGTTGGAGAAGGAAGATGGCTGACCAACATCAAAAATCCCAGTAGTTGAAGAAATTAGATCCCGTATTAATGGGGGGAAATAAGTTTTTTAGATTTTCACCCACCAAATCCAATCAAAAGATATGGCCATCTGAAGATTGTCCATCGAGACTGTGCAAAAATGATGAAAATGTAATTTTGCAAAATGGATTTGTGGGCCCAAAATTAATTTTGGCACCTTTTGCAAAACTTTCCAAATTATAAAAAATCTCCCGCAGCCTTGTAGGCTCGAAATCCACTTTAGCCAAAAATCTGTGTGCCCAAAATTAAATTTTTGATTTTGTAAGACTTTGGATAAAAATCCAAAGTTCCCCGGAGTTCTACTTCTCCACATCTGACAAAGGCCTGACACGTGGCTTCTATGGGGAACGTTGGAGGTGTGACTTACTTTTATACTTTACGCCTTCTGAAACAAAAGCCAAAATTCCAAAGTTTCCCTCGACGACCCGCCTTCCCGCTTTGACATGAAACATGGCCACATGTCCCTTTGCGGGCCTTAGGTAATTTTATTCATTTGGCGTAAATATCCTCCGCGGGCTCGTGGGCCCATAATTGTAAATTGCACTTTTTGAAAAAACTGCAATAGTTTCAAAATGCCTCATAGACCCGTTGACCCGCTTTTGGCACCTGGGTAAAATTTACACTGTGACCCTATAACTACAATTTTCCCCTTTGGTGAAAAGTCAAAAAATATCCCACCTGCCCATAGGTCTGCAATATTCCCATGGGAAAAAAGCCTTCCCCAGGCCCTCCGGCCCGCTTTGGCAAAAATCCTTCCCAGGCCCACTATCCCGCCATTTGCAAACTATGAGGACTTAGAAGGACTTATTTATATTTTTAGAAAGGGGAAGAAATTTCCTATCTGATGGAAATTATTTCAGGGGACCTTAAGTGCTTAAAATATGTATAAATTCATATTGAAGCACAAAAGGGGGAAAATGGTGTTAGTTGACCAAAAATAAGTGTGAGCTTATTTTTGTCAACAATTTGGTGACTCATGGAGATCACCTACCTACTAGGTGAAATGATCTGTTGCCTTGAAGAATCCATTGGGCATGGAGTCATGAATGATAGTCTGATAAACATAAATCTGATCATAATCTCTGAAATCTTATCCCTGAACCACTTGGAACACCACTGAAACTATAGTTGATCTCACCAAATGCCATTTCCAATACACTGTACATGAGAAAAAAAACACCACAACACACTATGTACAAAATTTGAAATCATATACACCCCAAGTGGGATATGCAGAGTGTGCACAAGCACTTCTTATGCTAAAAGCAAACCTACCTACTCTACTCTAACCAGAGAGAAAGGGGAACTCAAAAAAATCCTGCAATTGGCAGGGAGAAGTAACTGCCCTTTCTTACAATTGACAGCCATGCAAATGATTTGACACTAAATATGGCTGCTTGTATGAGTGAAAATGTGACTATAAGATGATCCTCCACCCAAATCATCAAGGTGTCAACTAGAAACAAGATAAATACCTCTTTTAGTTGCTCTGTATTTGTATTGAAGAGGCATTGCAGCTAATCCTTGGTACTTTGATACTCTCCCTCATACTTAGAAGCAAGCATGACTGGTTTTGTCTCTTCCCTTGGCTCTAAGTATTTGATTAGGCAAGGTCTGATCCTTTGAATTTGACCATTTTTTTGAAATTCAACTCCAAGAATGGGGTCTTCTTCCAGATCTTCCTGAATGGATGGTGTGAGGGGTATTATGACATCCTCTTGCTATTTCCTTTCCTCTGCACTAATGACTTGTATGTAATATGTGTCATCATTGTTTCCCTCCTCCTTTAGTGAAGAACATGGAATATTTGGATCTTCCAACCTTGGTTCCATAGGGTTGTTATCAAGTGCAGGCAGTTGTCTTTGAATGACCTCCTTCATGGAAGAAGGATCATGCTCTTGGAAGGTGGATGCTAGAGAGGAAAATTATGTGGTCTCCATGGGCTCCTCTCCATCAAAGGAATCCTTGAAGTCAGATAGATAATGTGCCTCCTTGTTGTCCTGTTGCATGTGCTCAACCTCCTCCATGGTGTCATCATGATTTGAAACTTGCTCACCATGGTTCCCCTCATCCTCAAACATGAAGTTTGAAAGATCAAACTATTCTTCAACATTGGAGCTCAAACGGGATGAAGTGGGAGGAAGAACTAAAGGTTCTTCTGTGGCCTACTCTATACTTGAAGCCTCTTGAAGTTTATGGATTCCTCAATCAAATCAGGCCCTTCAAATAAAAGCAAAAAATCTTCAACAATGCTTTCTTCATCAAGTGGCTTCAACTTTGATTTGATATATTCAAGTTTCTCCTCTTCAATAGGACTTGGATCTGATTTTTCATCTTCCTTCATGGATGATTGTGCAGCTTGGATTAGATCAACATCTTCTTCAGACAAAGTGCCATTATGGACACTGCATTAAGAGAAAATAGATTGTTGATCTTCTCCTTCTTGTTCTTGTTCTTATTCTTCTTCTCCTACAATCTCATCCTTAGCCACCACTAGCTCTTCAACCTTGACCTCCTCGGAAGGTTTAAACATCAAGAGGATCTTTGTAAACCCAAATCTGATAGCCCAACTCTTCATATTTTCTATCATTTCTTCTTTTTTGGGTTTCTCTTCTCTTTGTTGTTTTCCTTGACTGGTCTTCGGAATATCTTCCCCACATGGAATTGGCAAGGAAAGAGGAGGTGTAGGTTGGGATTCAACCAGTTTTTCTATTTTTTTTGTGGAGAGGGAAATGGTACTTCTTGTTTGTTTGGAGAGGATGATTGCTTGGAAGGTGTTCTCACCCTAAAAATTCCCCTCTTTTGGAGTCAGGTTTTGAAAATTTTGAGTCTATTCCTTGGAGTATCGAATCACATTAGGCCTGGATTTGTTTGTAGTTTTCCCATTCGTGGCAAAAATTTTAAAAGTCAGGAGTAACACTGGAGTCTTTCCCCTTATTTTTATTTTCTTCCCGCAGTCAAGAATGACAGGTGTATCTTCCCAGTCAATTTTTGCCTCAACATCGACAGGAAGTATGTGGGAATCTCTGATTGCATGCGGTTTGGTCATGTTTCAAGTAACAATGGAAGCCTCCATGGGTCCGAATGACGCAACTCCAGGGGAAGGGTCCCAAAGAGAGTCCTCAAATAGGCGCAGGCTTTCCACATGTCCCAGGATCAAAATAATGGTAAAACAAGCTAAAATCGGCTAAGTATGGAAGGCTCAGCAGATGACGCCACATGCCTCATCGGCAAAAATTCAAGACTCAAATCTAGGGGTATTTATCAAACTTGTGCCAGTCCTCCTTGTGTCCTAGGTCCAAAAAGAGACAAAGCTAATCATTGAAATTGACTAAGTATGGGCGGGTTGGTGGAAGTCTCCACATGCCTCAATGACACATTCTGGAAATGAAACCAAAGGGAAAATTTTCAAATGAGCACCAGGTCTCCATGTCAAGATCAATGGAAGGAGACACATGTTAGCATGACGCCATTTCATAAGTGAAATCAAAGGGTCAGTCTCGAAGTAGCACCATCTTGCCACATGGTTAAAATCAACGGGGAGAAAGAGTTGGCCATTAAAAATTCCAAGAACAGTGGTGGGAGACATGCGTCAACTTGATGTAGTTTTAAGAGGCATTTCAAAAATGAAAACATGGATGAGTCCCAGCCCTCCACGTGTCTAGGGGTCAACTTGGGTCAAGAAGGAAATTGTCCTCATTCGACTAAGAATAAATGAACTGGTGGAGGTCTCCACGTGTCAGCTAGGCACAACTTCAAAAGAAAAAAAATAGAAGGTGCCCATAGACCCACTCTAATCAATTCCTTCCATGTGGGCATCCCAGATTTAAAGTTGTAAGATTAGATCAAATGGTAGATATTTTAACTGGCAAAATAATGTAACAGTCGTATATTTGAACCTAGTTTTTCCGCCATTAACATTTCTTTGCGAATCAAGAATTCGAAAGGGTAGGAGTGGTTGGAATATTTTTTAAATTTTTCTTATTTTCTCAAGGAAGTTGTAACTATTTCTTATTTTCTCAAGGAATTTGTAATCATCTTTTGCAAGCTATATCATGAGCTTTCAAAGCTATTGTGCGGGTTGGAATTTGGAGATTTTGAAACTGTAACTTTGAATTGAAATAAATCAATAAAAAGATTTTTCCCCTTTTCCTCTATTTCTATTTCCTTCTTTCTTTGTTCAGTGAATCATTTAATCCTTACATGCTTAGAAACATTTTGTTCTAGTTTATACAATCTCAAGAAATTTGAGTCTGTGGATTGTGCCTATTATAAACGTGAATGGTTTTAGTCTATATCTCATTTTCTCAATACATATAAGGGTCTTCTCTGCCATCTCTTTTCATTGAAATTATTGTCTTCTTCTGCCTCCCTCATCTCTTCAAGTCTTCTATCCTCACGTATTGACAACTTTCCATGTGTAAAACACATTTCAGGATGTCGGGAAACCACCATTGAATGAAAGATTGTGTATTTGTACATAGGTTTTGGCCCTTCTTTCAATAAGGGAACCTCTCCCATTAAAGAGGAGGGACTTGGTTGTCCCTTGACTGTAGTTTCATTCCAAAAGGAAATCTATAACCCAATAGTTTTTGGCGACTCCACTGGGGAATTTGTTCAACAAATTTCCTTTCTAATAAGAACAACTAATTGATCATTTCTTTGATCTGGAAACTCTAAGATGCACTCATGGTAGGAGGGCTATTGGAATTGAAGATCCCCATTTTCAACTACTGGATCAATAAGGTTTTAAAATTCCTCCAAAAGGAAGAAATAGAAGAGCTCGTTCCACAAGAACACCTCCTATTGAAGACAAAGCTTCTGGTAGTAGCATTCCTCAAGCACAACTTAGTCCTAATCTTTGTGCCCTAATTCTTGTTGGTGTCTCAGTTCCACTTCAAAAAATATTTCCAAGGATGGCAGCACCTCAACCTTGGGGACAAAGAGTTGGGCCTCGAGCTCTTCCTCAACCATTGCATGAGTTACCTAGGGGTAACAGGAAGAATTTTCCCAAATTTAGAGGTGATGGAAAATTACACCTTGACGAACACATTGCAGCGTTCATTGTTGTGTGTGGGGTCCTCAGATTTGAACATGAGGATGTTTCTGTTAGGATATTTTTGGAGACCTTGCAAGATAATTCTGCTAATTGGTTTTACCATCTTCTTGCTGGGACCATACACGATTGGACTACTATGAGGACTCAATTTGAGTAGTGTTTCAAACCTACTGAAGATGTGCATGATTTGCTAGCTCATATTTCTCAAATCAAGAAAGATCCTCATGAGCCTATGATAGAATTTGTGGCCAAGTGTAACAAGTTGATTAATAAGATTCCAGTAAATACTAGTCTTGTTGATCAGATTCAGAAGTGTTTCTTCTTGAATGCTCAATTTCTGGAAGTAAGCTATACCCTGAGTAGAGAAAATCATGCAACTTTGGATGTTGATCAACAATTGGTTGTCAATTTGGAAGATGACCTGATCATGTCTGGAAATTTTAAAAGGGAGTCTTTCAAATCTAAAGCATCTTATTCTTCCTCTCCTCCTGGAGGTAATGTAGATCAGTTGGTGAAAAAGTTGGCTAATGACCTCATTTCCATTAAGAAACAATTGGCTTAGCATGCACCATATCTAGATGTTCCAAGGAATAACTTTCATCCTAGGAACCGCTTGCCTTATTCTCAAACCAGGTTGGCCATTGAAGGTCCACCCCTCAAGGTGCCTATCAATGCTACTTGTGAGGTTCTTGACCCTGATGATGAGGAAGAAAATGGGATCTATGATGAACAAGAAGAGGAAGTTGATGAAGAATTGGAGGAGCCTGGTGGTTCTCGAGTTCATTTCCTTAGTACTGAAGGTGTGGATGATGAAGATGATTATGATGATATAGTGGCTGAGATGAATAGTGAGTCATGTGTTGTTATGACCTGAAAGAAGACCAAAAAAAAGGAAAAAGTGGTGCAACCCGCAAAAATATCCAAGGAGTACCCCACCACCATCCTGGTGATTGCAAGAAGAGGAGATCCTATTCCTACTACCCTCACTCAAAAGGTAAGCTTTGGTAGTCCTTCTTCCTCTACTTCTACTTCTAGGAATTCTTATCCAACCAATGATAAAATTGATATATCAAAATCTCCTCCTACTCCTAGTAGTAATTCCCCATCCACATGTGGATCTTTTGATATTATAGGCCATCTTAAAAAGACAAAGATTCAGATATCTGAGGTAGAGTTCTATCAAACCCAACCTAAAGACTTTTCCAAAATGGTTAACTTTGTAAAATTCTAAATCTAAAACCCCAGCCCATTCTTCTAAAGGCCTTTTTCCCACTCCCTCTTCCTCACCTCAATCAAGCCTTGTGGCTACGGTCAATTCCACTAATGAGAAAATTGAACCATTCTATGTGACCCTTCTCATAGTTGGCCATAAACTCAATAATTGTGTCATAGTTTCAGGAGCATCAAATAACGTAATGCCTGTAAAGGTAGCCCATGCTTTGGGTCTGACCCTAACACATACCTTCAGTTCTTGTTATTCCATGGAGAGTAAGAAAGTACCTTTGGTTGGCTGAATTAAAGATGCACAAGTAGATTTTGTTGCTTTCCCAGAGAAAAGGGTCTTAGCCACCATTTTTGCAGATAATATTCCTCCTTTATATGGGATGTTGTTGAGTAGAAATTTCTGTAAGGAGGTAGGAGGAGAAATCCAAATGGATTGGTCACATGCCTTGATCCCTATCAATTGAAATATGAAGAGTATATTGTACAAAATATGGATGATCCTAAATCACAAATACTGTATGCATACATTGGGTACGAGAACTACATGATCATGTCACAAGAGGAGACAAGTCTACCAAAGGGAGTTTTTTTTTATCCTAATGATGTGTGGACTTTGGATTTTGATGGAAAATGATCTTCAGCCAGTTCAGGAGCTGGTGTAGTGCTCATTTCTCCTGGGGCTAAGGTTCATACTTTCTATTTCAAACTTTAGTTTCAAAATACTGACAATATTGATGAGTATGAGGCCCTCATTCTTGGGTTGAACATGGAAAAGGAGATAGGAGTGAAGGAGCTTCTTGCTTGTGTAGATGTCAAGATAATTGTAAAACAAGTTAGAGACCTTTATCAGGTAAACAAAAGAAGGTTGAAACACTATAGGAATATGGTCTGGGATTCCATCGAATTCCTTGATGCTTTTTCCATTGAATTTTTGCCAATCGAAAGGAACACTATGGATGAATCTCTAGCTGTTTCTGGGTCCTTACTGATTCCTCATCCTGATTTCCCTCAAGAGAAATTCACCATTGCGATGATTCATAAACCTAGTGTACCTAAGAATGTGAATAATTGGCAAGCTTTCAATGACGACCATCATTTGATTTCTTTTTTGGATCTCAGAGACAACTTTTATCAATTGTACTTTGAAGGAAGTGAAAATCTACCTAGAGAGTGTTTGTCATCAAATGAAGAGGGTGTCAAAGAAGAGATGGATCAAGATGGATGCATCAAACTGAAGGGAAACAAAATTCCTAAAGGGCTGGTGATTTTGGAGGATCTTTTTTATAAGCATGATAGATATATGAATTCTAAAGTTTCCCAAGGAGCCCGAAAATCTACTAATACTAAGAAATTTAATATTGGGAGTCTTAATGATCCAAAAAAGGTCAATATTGGAAAATGCTGCACTCAGGAAGAGAAAAAGAAGGTGGTAAATCTCTTGAAAAGGTATGTTGATATTCTCGCTTACTCTTATGATGATCTTAAGGCTTTTTAGCCTAAAAAAATGCAACATTTCATTCCTCTCAAACCTGCGAGCAAACCCTTTAAACAAAAAAAAGGCAATATAATCCAAAGGTAGATGATACAATTTTCAAAGAAATAGAAAATATTTAGAAGACTAAGATCATCTTCCCCATCCACCATTAAAAATGGATTGCTAATATAGTTCCTGTCAGGAAAAATAATGGTGAGATCCGGATCTATGTGGACTTTAGAGATCTAAATCAGGGTTCTTTGAAGGAAAACTACCCTCTCCCCATGATGGACCAAGTATTGCAAGATGTCACAGCCTCAAAGATGCTATCTATGTTAGATGGATTCTCAGGGTACAATCAAGTATAGGTGAATACTACAAATCAACATAATATTTCCTTTACTACTCATTGGAGCACCAACATTGATGAGACAAAATGGCATCCTCTTGTATGTTGTCTCCCTTGAAATTCCTCTCTTTTGGAGTCAGGTTTCAAAAATTTGAGTCTGTTCCTTAGAGTATCGAATCATGTCAGGCATGGATTTGTTTATAGTTTTCCCATTTGAGGAGAATAATTTAAAAGTCAGGCGTAACACTAGAGTCTTTCCCCTTCTTTTTATTTTCTTCCCACAGTTGAGAATGACAGGAGTATCTTCCTTGTCAATTTTTTCCTCAGCATCCATAGGAAGTACGTGGGCATCTCTAATTAGATGTGGTCTAGTCATGTTTCAAGCGATAGCTAAAGCCTTCACCCATCTAAATGACACAACTCCAGGGGCAGGGTCCCAGAGACAATCCACAAATAGGCGCAGGCTTTCCACGTGTCCCATGATCAAAATGTAAAACAAGCTAAAATCGTTTAAGTGTAGAAGGCTCAGTAGATAGCGCTACATGCCTCATCGGTGTAGCTTCAAGACTCAAAGCCGGGGGTAGTTCACAAACTTACGCCAGTCCTCCATGTGTCCCAGGTCCAAAAAGAGATATAGCCAATCATTGAAATTGACTAAGTATGGGTGGGTTGGTGGAATTCTCCATGTGCCTCAATGACGCATTCTGGAAATGAAACCAAAGGACCAATATTCAAACGAGCGCTAGGTCTCCACGCCAGGATCGACAGAAGGAAACACGTGTCAACATGCACCCATTTCATAAGTGAAATCAAAGGGTCAGTCTTGAAGTAGCGCCATCTTGCCACATGGTTAAATTCAATGGGGAGACTGAGTTGGCCATTGAAAATTCCAAGACCAGCGGTAGGAGACATGCATCAGTGCGACATAGTTTTAAGAGGAATTTCTAAAATGGAAACTTGGATGAGTTCCAACCCTCCACGTGTCTAGGGGTCAACTTGGGTCAAACAGGAAATTGGCCCAATTTGGCTAAGAATAAAGGAGCCAGCAGAGCTCTCCATGTGTTAGCCGGGCTCAGCTTCAAAGGCACCAAATGTAGAAGGCACCCACATGCCCACTCCAATCAATTCCTTCCATATGGGTGGCCCATATTTAAAGTTGTAAAAGTAGATCAAATGGCCCATATTTTAAATGGAAAAATAATGTAACGGCCGTATATCTGAACCTAGTTTTTCAGTCATTAACGTTTCTTTGCAAATCAAGAATTCAAAAGGGCATGAGTGGTTGGAATAATTTGTAACTATTTCTTGTTTTCATGAGGATTTTGTAATTGTTTCTTGTTTTCTCAAGGAAGTTTTAATCGTCTCTTGAAAGCTATGTCATGAGCTTTCAAAGCTATTGTATGGGTTAGAATTTGGAGATTCTAAAATTGTAACTTCGAATTGAAAGAAATCAATACAATTTTTTTTCCCCTTTTCTTATATTTCTATTTCCTTCTTGCTCTGATCGGTGAATCATTTAATACTTGCATGCTTAGAAACTATGTGTCCTAGTTTATAAAATCTCAGGAACTTTGAGTCTGTGGATTGTGCCCGTTATAAACGTGAATGGTTCTAGTCTATATCTCATTTTCTCAAAACATATAACGGTCTACTTTTCCATCTCATTTCCGTGAAAGTATTTTATTCTTTTTCCTCCCTCCTCTCTTAAAGTCTTCTATCCTCATGTATTGATAACTTTCCATGAGTAAAACACAATTCAAGATGTTGGGAAACCACCATTGAATGAAATATTGTGCATTTGTACATAGGTTTTGCCTCTACTTTCAATAAGGTAACCTCTCCCATTAAAGAGGAGGGACTTTCTTGTCCCCTAACTGTGGTTTCATTCCAAGTGAAAATCTGAAACCCAACAGTTTTTTGCGAATCCGCTGGGGAATTTTTTCAACAAATTTCCTTTCTAAAAAGAACAACTAATTAATCATTTCTTTGATCTGGTGACTCTAAGATACACTCATGGTAGGAGGGATCTTGGAATTGAAGATCCCCATTTTCAACTCCTAGATCAACAAGGTTTTCAACTTCCTCTAATAGGAATAAATAGAAGAGCTCGTTCCATAAGCACACCTCATGTTGAAGACAAAGCTTTTGGTAGTAGCATTCGTCAAGCAAAACTTAGTCCTAATCTTCGTGACCTAATCCATGTTGGTGTCTCAGTTCCACTTAAAATAGTCTTTCCAAGGATGGTAGCACCTCAACCTTGGGGATAAATATTTGGGCCTCTGGCTCTTTGTCAACCATTACATGATTTACCTAGGGGTAATAGGAAAAAATTTCCCAAATTTAGAGGTGATGGCAAAGTACACCCTGACGAACACATTAAAGTGTTCATTGTTGCATGTGGGGTCCTCAAAGTTGAACATGAGGATGTCTCTGTTAGGATGTTTGTGGATACCTTGCAAGAAAATGCTGCTGATTGGTTTTACCATCTTCCTGTTTGGACCAACATCGATTAGACTACTATGAGGACTCAATTTGAGCAGTGTTTCAAACTTGCTCAAGATGTGCATGCTTTTCTACCTCAAATTTCTCAAATCAAGAAGGAGCCACATGAGCCTATGAGAGAATTTTTGTCCAAGTTTAACAATTTTATTAATAATATTCCAGTAAATACTAGGCATGTTGATCATATTAAGAAGTGTTTCTTCTTGAATGCTCAATTGCTGGAAGTAAGCTATGCACTGAGTAGAGCAAATCTTGCAGCTTTGGATGTTGATCAACAATTGGTTGTCAGTGTTGAAGATGACCTAATCATGTCTGGAAAGCTGAAAAGGGAGTCTTTCATATATATAAAACATCTACTTCTTCCTCTCCTATCGGTAATATAGATCAGATGGTGAAAAAGTTGGCTAATGGCCTCATTTCCATTAAGAAATAATTGGCTCAGCATGCTCCATATCTAGATGTTCCAAGGAATAAATTTTAGCCTAGGAACCATTTTCCTTCTTCTCAAACTAGGTTGGCCATTGAAGGTCCAACCCTCAAGGTTCCTAGCATTGCTACTTGTGAGGTTCTTGAGCTTGATGATGAGGAAGAAAATGGGCTCTATAATGAACAAGAAGAGGAATCCGATGAAGAATTGGAGGATCTTGGTGGTTCTTGAGTTCATTTCCTCTCTACTAAAGGTGTGGATGATGAAGATGATTATGATGATGTAGTGGGTGAGATGAATAGTGAATCATATGTTGTTATTACCCAGGATAAAACCAACAAAAAGGAAAAAGTGGTGCAACCCACAAAAATATCCAAGGAGTACCCCATCATCCTGGTGATTGCAAGAAGATAAGCTCCTATTCCTACTACTTTCACTCAAAAGGTAAGCTTTGCTAGTACTTCTCCCTCTACTTCTACTTCTAGGAATTCTTGTCCAACCAATGATAAAATTGATAGATAAAAAGCTCCTCCTACTCCTAGTAGCAATTCCCCATCCACATCTGGATCTTTTGACATTATAGACCATCTTAAAAAGACCAAGATTCAGATTTATGAGGTAGATTTATATCAAACCCATCCTAAATCCTTTTCCAAAATGGTTAACTTTGTAAATTCTAAATCTAAAACCCCAGCCCATTCTTCTAAATGCCTTTTTCCCACTCCCTCTTCCTCACATCAATCAAGCCTTGTTTCTGTGGTCACTTCCCCTAATTAGAAAATTTAACCATTCTATATGACCCTTCTCATAATTGGCCATAAACTTAGTAACTATTTCATAGATCCAGGAGCATTAAATAATGTAATTCCTGAAATGGTAGCCCATGCTTTGGGTCTGACCCTAATGCGTACCTTCTATTCTTGTTATTCCATGGAGAGTAAGAAAGTACCTTTGGTTTGTCGAATTAAAGATGCACAAGTAGCTTTTGTTGCTTTCTTAGAGAAAAGGGTCTTAGCCACCATTTTGGTAGCTAATATTCCTCCTTCATATGGGATGTTGCTGAGTAGAAATTTCTATAAGGAGGTAGGAGGAGAAATACAAATGGATTGGTCACATGCCTTGATCCCTGTCAATGGGAAGATGAAGAAGCTACTTCCTGAGAAACAAGCAGAGTATATTGTGCAAAATACAAATGATCCTTAAGAACAAATATTGTATGTATACATTAGGCATGAAAACTACATGATCAGGTTACAAGAGGAGACAAGTCTGCCAAAGGGAGAGTTTCTTAATCCTAATGATGTGTGGAATTTGGAGTTTGATGGAAGCTTCTCTTCAGCTGGTTCCAAAGCTTGTGTAGTGCTCATTTCTCCTAGGGGTAAGGTTCATCCTTTCTCTTTCAAACTTCATTTTGAAAATATCAACAATATTGTTGTGTCTGAAGCCATCATTATTGGGTTGAGCATGGTAAAGGAGATGGGAGTGAAGAAACTTCTCACTCATGGATATTCCGAGCTAATTGTAAAACAATTTAGATACCTTTATCAGGTAAAGAATAGAAGGTTGAAACACTACAGGAATATGGTCTGGGATTCCTTAAAATTCCTTGATGTTTTTTCCTTTGAAGTTGTGCCAAGGGAAAGGAACAATAGGGCCAAATATCTATCTGTTTTAGGGTCCTTCTGGATTCCTCATCCTAATTTCCCTTAAGAGAAATTCACCATTTAGATGATTCATAGATCCAGTGTGCCTAACAATGCGAATAATTGGCACATTTTCAATGATGACTAGAATTTAATTTCTTTCCTGGATCTCAGAGACAATTGTGATCAACTATACTTTGAAGGAAGTGATAGTTTTCCTAGAGAGTGTGTGTCATCAAATGAAGAGGGTGTCAAAGAAGAGACAGATCAAGGTGGATGCATCAAACTGAAAGGAAACAAAATTCCTAAAGGACTGGTGAGTTTAGAGGATCTTTTTGATAAGCCTGATAGACATATGAAGTATTAAGTTTCCCAAGGAGCCCAAAAATCTGCTGAGACTGAGAAAGTGAATATTGGGAATCTTGATGATCCTAAAATGGTCAATATTGAAAAATGTTGCACTCTGGAAGAGAAAAAGAAGGTGGTGAATATCTTGGAAAGGTATGTTGATGTTCTAGCTTACTCTTATGATGATCTTACGGATTTTTTAGTCTAAAGAAATGCAACATTTCATTCCTCTCAAACATGGGATCAAACCCTTCAAACAGAAATAAAGGCAATATAATCCAAAGGTAGGTGATACAATTTTCCAAGAAATACAAAATATTTTGAAGGCTAAGATCATCTTCCCCATCCACCTTTCAACGTGGATTGCTAACATAGTTCCTATCAGGAATAAGAATGGTGAGATCTAGATTTATGTGGACTTTCGAAATCTAAATCAAGGTTCTTTGAAGGAAAAATACCCTCTCCCTATGATGGACCAAGTATTGCAAGCTGTCACAGGCTCGGAGATGCTATCTATGTTAGATGGATTCTCATGGTACAATCAAGTAGAGGTGAATACTACAAATCAACATAAGACTGCCTTTACTACTCCTTGGAGAACCTACATTAATGAGACCAAATGCCATCCTCTTGTATGTTGTCACCCTCAAAATTCCCCTCTTTTGGAGTCAGGTTTCGAAACTTTTGAGTCTGTTCCTTGGAATATCGAATCACATCGGGCCTGGCTTTGTTTGTAGTTTTCCCATTCGTGGAGAATAGTTTAAAATTTAGGTTTAACACTGGAGTCTTTCCCCTTATTTTTATTTTCTTCCCGTAGTTAAGAATGACATGTGTATCTTCCTCGTCAATTTTTTCCTCAACATCCACAGGAATTACGTGGGAATCTCTAATTGGATGTGGTTTGTTCATATTTCAAATGACAGTAAAAACCTCCATGCATCCAAATAATACAACTCTAGGGTCAGGGTCCCAGAGACAGTCCTCAAATAGGCGCAGGATTTCCACATGTCCCAGGATCAAAATAGAGGTAAAACAAGCTAAAATTGGCTAAGTATGGAAGGCACAGCAAACAGTTCCACATGCATCATCGGTGCAGCTTCAATAGTCAAATTTGGGTGTAGTTCTCAAACTTTCCCTAGTCCTCCACTTGTCTGAGGTCCAAAAAGAGAGAGAGCCAATCGTTGAAATTGACTAAGTATGGGCGGGTTGGCGTGAGTATCCACGTGCCTCAATGGCACATTCTAGAAATGAAACAAAAAGTCCAATCTTGAAATCATCATTAGGTTGCCACGTCAGGATCGACGAAAGGAGACACGTGTTAGTATGATGCCATTTCAGAAGTGAAATCAAAGGGTTAGTATTGAAGTAGCGCCAACTCGCCACATGGTTAAAGTCAACAGGGAGATAGAGTTGGCCATTTAAAATTCCAAGGCCGATGGTAGGAGACATGCATCAACTCGATTTAGTTTTAAGAGGCATTTCTAAAATAGAAACTGGGATGATTTCCAACCCTCCACGTGTCTAGGGTTCAACTTGGGTCAAGAAGGAAATTGGCTTGATTCAGCTAAGAATAAAGGAACCAAAGGAGCTCTCCACATGTCAGCCAGGTGTAGATTCGAAGGCACCAAATGTAGAAGGTTCCCTCATACCCGCTCTAATAAATTCCTTTGACGTGGGTGGCCAAGATTTAAAGTTGTAAAATTAGATCGAATTGCCCATATTTTAACTGGGAAAATAATGTAACAGCCTTATATTTGAACCTAGTTTTTATGTCATTAACTATTCTTTGTGAATCAAGAATTCAAAAGGGCATGAGTGGTTAGAATAATTTGTAATTTTTTCTTGTTTTCTTGATGATGTTGTAATTATTTCTTATTTTCTCAAGGAAGTTGTACCCATCTCTTGCAAGCAATATCATGAGCTTTCAAATCTATTTTATGGGTTGGAATTTGAAGATTCTGAAACTGTAACTTCAAATTGAGAGAAATCAATACAAAGGTTTTTCCTCTTTACCTCTATTTCTCTTTCCTTCTTGCTCTGATCTGTGAATCATTTAATCCTTGCATGCTTAGAAAATTTGTGTTCTAGTTTATATAATCTCAGGAACTTTGAGTCTATGGATTGTGCCTATTATAAACGTGAATGGTTCTAGTATATATCTCATTTTCTCAATACATATAAGGGTCTGCTCTGCCATTTCTTTTCCCTATAAGTATTTTATTATTCTTCCTCCATCCTCTCTTCAAGTCTTCTATCCTCGCATATTGATAACTTTACATGCGTAAAACACATTTGAGGATGTCGGGAAACCACCATTGAATGAAATATTATGCATTTGTACATAGGTTTTGCCCCTTCTTTCAATAAGGGAACCTCTCCCATTAAAGAGGAGGGAATTTCTTGTCCCATGACTGTGGTTTCATTCCAAGTGCAAATATGAAACCCAACAGAAGTGAAAAGCGTAGAAGAATTGAGATGAGATGGAAGACTAGGATGTGGAGAAGGGAAAACAATATTTGGGGCAGAAGATGGTAAGCTTGGAAATTATAGCTTGGGTTGAGATGGTGCTACTTGAGAAAGAGGAAAAGAAAAGCTATGAGGTGGTGGACTTACCCTTTAAAAAGGTTGTCTTGCACTTTGCTCATATGCCTCAATATCCTCAATCCATTGTGCAAGTTGAGGCAATATTTTAACCATGAAGTCAACATTCTCTTGAGGGTTGTAATGTCTTAGCATAGGGCCGGCACATGGACAAGGCTCCCTATAGCCAATTATGAATGCTTTGAGCTGAGCTGTGGCCCTTGATTGCACCATGTGAGCCTCCATTATTAGAGTTTCCAAGTACAAATTAGCTTCTTCATGTGTGGAACTACCTCCAAAAATTGTATATCCATGCTCTGTAACAACTGTATAGTTTGGAAAATGACCAAAATGATTTGAATCTGGCTCATTTGGATATCCATAGTGCTAATTTTCAATGTGAAACCTTTCTGGTGGTGTGTTAAAGTGACCTGGAGATGGATTTGAATAGCACTACTACTATAAGTGTGAATTCTAGGATGGACATGAAGTCATGATTGCACAACTTCATGGAATGGAAGAAGATGGGAGATGTGGAAGGAAAAATGGTTGAAAATGGATGGAAGGAAAGTTTGTAACTCAGAGAATGGGTTGTTGACCAGATGGAGTTTCCATATGTGCTTTTCATGTGCCTCCAAAGGATGAATCTCACCAAGAATGGTTACCAACTTGTTGACATGAAGTGGAAAGGTTATTTCCCATACTGTACTCACCACACGTAGCGAAAGGATAGCTATAGTGTGAGAAGCTATTTCCAACAATGGGGAATGGATCAAGATAAAAATGGCTCATTAGGTGTGATCTACTATTCAACATCGTGGACCATGTCTAGAAAGGAAGGATCTGTGGTCCTTGATATAACCTAAATGTTGGAGATGAGACCTCCAGTGCAACTTGGTGTATGTGTTCCTAAGGACTACCTGCCATAATCTACTCTAATGGATAGGGATGCTTTATAAAAGGTAATCTTGATTCAGAAGAGTTTAACCATTTCATTAGTAAGTCAAAGAGAAAGAGAGAGAGAGAGAGAGAGAGAGAGAGAGAGAGAGATGAGAGATTTGGTGTATGTTTTACATTAATCAAAGGTGATTACATTATAGAAGGAAAGAGGTAAGCTTATCCGCTGAGCTAGGATGAAACAGAAGAAAATTAGTATGATTTGCGAGATGTCAGAGAGAGGTGACATTTGATCCAGATCCAAATCCACCATTAAAACTTTATGAGTTGTGAGCATAATTACACCTATAACAAGTGAAATATATGCACAGAAAACATATCTGAAAGGGAGAGGCATGGGGAAACAATAAAACCATGCAAAGGGTTAAAGAACAGCACAAAAACATGAGTTTATTGCTTTAGAAGGTGCACATACCATTACATTTTTTCTTAGAGGAAAAACTTGTCTAGCCAGGCATAGTGAGAAAGCTCACAACTCAAATGGAGTTATGAAACATGTTTGAGAAGAGGATCCCCATTACCCAGAATGTCTCTAGTATTAAACTCCGTAAGTGTTTACAATATTTAGGTGTCTACAAAAACAACAGATGCAGTTGAAAAATAGACATTGCTCTAAAAAATCAACCACTAACCATGCAAGAGCTTTCTTGGCAGCTGAGTCTGTCCTAACGATATATCAGAGAATCTAGTTCCCCATGCCTAATTGGTGTGATGGTCAACTTTGGAATATGGCCAACCAAAATCAATTTTCTCGGTAGTTGAAATGGAATCAGATCCCGTTTTCCATGAGGGGAAAGAATTTAAGATGAGATTTTCACCCAGGCAAGTCTTGCAGAGCGTAATCATCTCTCAAATGAGGCATCCTCATGGTGGTATAGTTGGAAAGTGGAATTGGGAGTAAATGATGTTCAAATAATATGGGACCAGTTCAAGGCCTATGCTAGGTAGCACTAGTTACTCCTAATCGATATTATGTACTAAAAGATGTCAGAATTTCAGATTCTAGCAATATGGGTAAGATGGGCCCAAAATTGAGTATTGGGACCTTTTGCAAAAGTTTACTAAACTCCTATAAGTACATCTCCCATAGCCCCATAGGCCTGAAATCCACTGATAGCCAGAAATTTCACATGAGGCCCAAAATTAAAATTATGGGCTTTTGTAATAATTTGGTAATAGATAGTCAAAGGTGAACCCCCACCAGGCCACTTCTCCGATAGAAGACAAAGTGCCTTACACATGGCTTCACTGGGCATGTAGGAAAATAATCTCCAAGACATTGCTACTCATATGCCTTTGATAACAAAAGCCAAAATTCCAAAGTTATACTTCAACGACCATTGTCATCCTGGGAAGGCATGTGGACTTGAAATATGGCCACATGTCAACTCATGCGGGCCTTAGGAATTTTTAATCATTGTTGTGTAAAGATCCTTTATGGGCTCACATGCCCACACTAGAAAATTGTGCTTTTGGTAGGAAGTGCACAGGTTTCAAAAAGCCCCGCATACCTATTAGCACGTAGTTCTTTGCAGTTTGGTAGTAGTGGTCACTACGCTAAGGCCCCGCATGTAGTCATTTTTATGCCCTCTCAAAGAACAAATTCAAATCCATGCGTGTTGGCCTACCACCCAGTGTGTGTTTGGGTGCTCTTCCCGATGGCACACGAAGGAGACGAGTCCCTCATTTTTGCCCGCCAGCCAACATGTGGTAAAATCATTCATTTAGCCCCTCAAGCCACCAGCTTGAACGATATAGATTGGAGTTAGGAACCATACATTCATCTTAGAGCTCTAGAAAGGGGATTCTAGACCAATTTTTTCATTCATGATAAGAAAAAAATTTTAGGGGACCATAGAGTGCTTGAAGTCATATACAAATTCAGATTGAAGCAAGCATAGGGGTTTACACCTACTCATGAAATATATATATAACTGATCCATAAATAAGTGTAAGCTTAGAACTGGAACCACATATTTATTCATATTAAGTTATAGTTGATAACTTACAGTACATTAACTATAGGCAATCACAAATCCATGGTCATTAGTGTAAACCAATAATCATGTTATCTATTTTGTAGACATAAGCCTATTCATAATAAAAAGAAAAATATGAAGAGTCTCTCCCCTTGATACAACATACTCTTACAGATCCTCTAAACCCATCCCATGCTAGCTATTGGGACAATATTTATGGATAGCTTCGCCTCATGAACCATTCATCTAAACTCTACATCTGATCTTCATATTCAGATTCTACTCATAACACTTGTATATATATCTTTAGAAAGAACCATTCATGCCTCTCTGAAGTCTGTAGATTACATTGTAAAATGTGTCCATAGTGGTCCTCCAAGGGAGCTATAGCACCATTCAAATGTGAACTCTCCATCCTTTACCATGATGAGCTCTATGGAATCTTCTTGTAGACACCAAAATTGGGTTGCACTTCTCCTTGGTCCCTTGTCAAATAATCACCTTGAACACACTCCACCTAACCATGGCCCCTTTCACCCCACTCTAATATTAATTTAATTAATTTAAATTAAATTAATTCACGACCCTCATTAATATTTATTAGTTAAATAGCCTAATTGAGATAATTCTCGCATATCCACCTCACCTAGACACCTCATCAAGCCACCTCACCCTAAAACCTATTCTTAGTATAGTTTCCATAACTAACTAAGACCTACCTAAACCCTGAAAATCAATTCCTAAAGTTACCTCTAACCATATTCTCGCCCACTATGCTTAAAGGAAGCTTCCATTCTAATCCATGGAGAAACAACGACACAATATCCTAAGAAATCGAGGTGGATTTGCCTAGTTTAGTAAACCTAGGAAATCCCACCCTAACCGACATGTCAGTCACCTTTAAACCACCACCAGTTAAGCTTGGAACCATCGTTGGTCGCCATTTAACTCCCTAAAGCAACCTTATTTTCGAGATTGGCAAAAGTTGGCAGATTCTTGAGAGATAACACATCTTTTCAGAACAAGCTTCAACTAGAATACACATGCAAGGTAGGAGACCAAGCATTTGCATGCTTTCATCAGAGCATTCATCATCCAACATCAACAAGCATATCCAACTTAGCCATTTGCATTCAATCGGAAGAATCTAGAAGGAGAGAACATATCACCAAATGCAAGATCTCCCATAACATTTGATCAAATTCCTCTGTAACATCCAGCCATCAAGTTTATACCATAATAAGTATCATTTGTTACACACAGACATACAAATCTAGTTTCCATTTTAGTGGAATTTTTTACTCTTTTGTTTCATCTACATTGAATTCCCATTCTCCCATCATTTCATCCTTCATGAAACTCAGAGCCATTCCATTGACCCACAACATTCAATACTCACCCATACCATATCCCTTTTAAAGATCTCTGAGTACATCCAAGACCTCCAAATAGACTAATACCTCATTTCGACTCAGCCTATTCCCATTTAGTCTCAGATCAGTAACGGCACATCTAAGATTTTAATAAGTTTCGTCTACCTAGTATTCCATACTAATGTTGGTTACCCGGTAACTCATCAACTGGCGTCGGTGACCATTAAACCAACATTGGTCATCTGTGTTTTACCCTTAGAGCCTAGAACATCGACCTAAAATCCACCTATTCTGACATCACCCTTAAACAACCTGTGACAAAACTAAGACCTCTGTGACCAGACCTGTAGAGACTCAGAACTAGAGACCTTTCCCTTCAAATTCTTAACGTAACTTATCCTATTATGAACAAATCTTTCTTATTGTAGTTTCGAATGAGATACCTAAATCATTTTAACTACATTAGGATTTCACTTTATTACCAACATTAAATTATTTTAAACAGTGGATTGACATCCTTCTAAGGAAGTACCAAACTTCCCAAAACCATCACATAGTAGGTAGTCCACTGCATATATTGTTTAACTTTCGTATTCAGTGGTATTGTGTTCTATTTCAGGTAGTTCCTCCTAGCGAAAAGGAAGCTCTCACAATCAGCTATGGATTCAAGAATTGATACGCACGAAACAACCTATTAACCATTATTTTAACAGGTATTCCTCCTGATATCCCATTTACCCTTATTTCTGTTTCGTCAATATTCAAAGAAACACTCCAAAAATCAGGTGAAATATTTTGGCATGCCTAGTGGGACTCGTTGGAGGGTTCCTTGCAATTTATTCATTTCTAGGTGAAAATTTACATGTGTTTTTTTCCTTTCTTAGAAGGTTACCACATTAATTGTTATCCCTGGTAATCTTCTTTTTCTTTCTATTTTCTCTCAAAGCAACCTTGTGTTTTGGTCCTACATAAAAATAACTCATTCTCTTCTTCATTTCCTACTAAACTAGTGAAAGAGAATACTCTCTCCCTATTCATATTCTTGTGTCATCAAATTCAATATTTTGATTTTGGCTTAAAGTCAACTACATTTCACTCTGATTTCTTTTCTATAGTAGCTCACATTAAATGAGGGAAACGTATATGACTGGAAGTCATGCCTAACTGATGGTTGACTAAATGAATCATAGAAAGCAATTCCTTTCTCTCTCTCTCTAATGTCTTACCCAAACATACACAAAATTGAAAACATATAAACATTCTTAAACAAAATCTTACCCAGAAAACGCTTGTCAGGTGATCAACACTGATCATGAGGATAATGGTAGGTACTCCCCCATCTCGTTGCTTCTGTCAAGTCATTATCTTCAGAGGACGAAGACCACCCCCATCATAACATACCTGAAACCTCTACCTTTTAGATATATTTCTTCGTATGAAGCCTTCCTCACCAAAAAATTCTATTATAAAGTTCATGAGTCAATCTTCTAAATAACATAAGCTAAAAAAACATAATAGAAAAGGAACTCTTAGGATCATATTTTTCTTATTGTTTTTACTTGGCATGCATTTGTGAGGTGAGAGGACATGTTCTTCATTCTTGTTATTTCTCCTTGCATGCTCCTTATCATAGTTGGTGTATTCTAAGTTCATCCGAGTGTTCCTAGACCCCATTTTAATCATTCTCAGAATTCTGGGTTTGATTCCACACTTGATTTTAAATAAAAACCACCTTTTATTTCATCACTGTTTCAATTTCATAGTGCCCAGTGTTGGTCCAGTGACCATCGTTGGTTGCCCTCTGACCATCATCAGTTATACCCAACCAGCGCCGGTTTCAAGTCCTTTTGGTTAACCTATCCAAAAGGAAATTTATTCACCTTCTTCAACTATTCAAAGTCCCTGACACTACTATCATTCCTATTGACTTTGTAAATATCATCAGTATTCAACATACTTGTCAGATTTGGCCTTACACATTTTTTTTTACTCACTGTCCATTTTCCATAGTGACCGGTAGTGGTTACTCCTAACCGGTGTCGGTTTACCCTGACTGACATCGGTTATCCTGTGCTAATTTCCAGCTAACATTTGGTACCTAATCCACTTATTATCACCTATTCTTCCTATTCTTGCTATATTTCTGTGTCATTTATAAGGGAGCCCAACCTGATCAGTACCTATTCACATGGTACCGACACGTCGACAAGCTAGTGCCCTCATATTCCATGCCAGTTGTCAACCACTTCCACCTAGCCCTTCGCCACCTTCCATTTTATCACCCACCATGGATCCTATCCAACCTATCACTATCGCTACCGAAGATGAAGAGTTCACATGACTCCTTGACAAAAACCTTGCCACCTTGCAGTTTTACCTTTCCCACTCATCCACTTGAGATGCCTCGGGTCAGTTGATATACGACATGCCCATATCTATCCCCAACTCTCACTCCCACTCCTGCGTCAGCCCCATCTAGCTCCGTGTTTCCTGCATCTACCTTACCCCATTCATTTCATAGCTAGGTCCTATACCCACTCTTATTTCCACGTCTGCTACATCCGTTGCACCCGTCACATCCACCATACCTTTGACAACCACTCAAAACACAACCTCATCCACCCCTATTATCTCACATATACCCATAGCTACATAGCCACCTCCCGTGTCGGTGACCCCTATCCCCTTTCAAAATGTGGTCCTTTCTATTCCACAATCGTTAGCCCCCATTGCCACTAGGGTCACCACGACCCTTCCACCTCCATATACATATTATCAGCAGTCTCATGTTTCATCTATTATTCATTTCAGGTACGTCCCCCCTATTTCACTACCTACTTCTCAATTTACCTACATGGCAGCACCATATACTGGAATACCACCCTCGTCATATGCCTAACATCAACCCTCTTACACTACAATAGGCACCCAACCATCGCAACCTACCAACGACCTAATCAAATTAATGATGGACAAGATGCAGACATTGGAGGCATTGGTTTTTGGCTCCCGCAACACTCTTACCTATTATGAGATTTGTAATGATCCCATCTACCCATCCACTCCTATCCACCCATACCCCGTACATTAGGAGATGCCTAAATTCAACGATTTCAATAGCAAGGAAGACCCGCAATAGAATTTGTGATCGTTCAAACATGGGTGCTACCTAATCGCCCATAATGATGCTTTACTCTTAAGGACCTTTCCCATGTCTCTAATTATACTTTTGTAAGATTGGTACAGTGGGTTACCTAGACACTCTATATTTTCATTTAATCAGGTAGCCCAAGCCTTCTTAGATCACTTCTCCATCAATATCGTCAAGAAGGTTACCATGAATAACCTATACTCCTCATGTCAGTATGATGACGAATCTATCATAGATTTTGTCACTCGCTGGCATAGCCTGATCAATCATCTCACCTTCCAACTACCATAAATAGAACTCATTGAGATCTTCACGTGGGCTTATACTAGACATATCTCACCGATCCTACAGGTCCAAAATTTCTAAAAATTTGATGAAGCATTCACCATGGCACAAAAGTTAGAGATTCGGGCCATCGAAGAGAAGAAAATCCAATTACACAATAAGAATTCGACATTCAAGTCAAATGATACCTCCTCTTCTTACAAACCACAGAATAGTTATTCAAAGGCCAAGGGCATCGCTAATGCAGTAGTACTCAAATTTATCCCCTCTCATCTGTCAAATCAGTCTAGCCCCTCATCTAATCTCTCACCCATTCACACTTTTCAATTCAAACGAGAACAATGGAAATATACCCCAATTGGGGAACCTTATTCTTCTGTCTTAGAAAATCTCATAAAATCTGGGGCCATCACCCTTCCGCCTATAATACCACACACTGATTTTGACCCTTCTCTCCCCACACCCATATGGTATAAAGAGCACGACTTCTATAACTATCATTGAGTAAAGGGTCATAGTGATGGCAATTGCATCACTTTCAAAAACATTGTCCAAGAAATGCTCGGGAAAAGGTGAGGCT
>CM034152.1:766413131-766475928 GCA_019776745.2 Taxus chinensis
AAGTCTTGAGTTATTGCTTAGAAATCTAATTATTTTCATGTTTTGCATCCATTGTAGTCTTCCTTTGCGTTAGAAGTCATTTGATTCTATTGTTTTCAATCTTGCTTCCTTTTGTTCCCATGCAACGTCAGTTTAGAATAAGATAGTTCATTCTTAGATTAGAATCCCTTTAGAGTTGCAGTTTTATTTAGTCACAAAGATGTTTCTGAGAACTCTCGGCACACATTTGTGTTGTATTCTAAGCAATAAATCTCACTAGGAATTGCATAGCAAGCTCTATCACTTGAACTATCTCTTTCTTACTAGCAGTTGTATTCGGGGCTATATCCAAAGATTACCAGTGTTCAAGTACCTATTCTGTTGATGCTATCATTACATGATTTCTGGATTCAGGGAGAACATGAAGGAATGAGGAGATCCACACTGAGGGGAAAGGGAAACAGTCACACACAACTAGATTTAACCATTGTTCTATAAATGTTAGGTTTGAGCATTCAAAGTTCTAGTTACATTCTTCATATCAATTAGAGTACTAAATTAGTTCTTTCATTATAAAAGCTCGTATCGATATTGCAATGGAAGATGTGGGGATTGATAGTTTCTAAGGAAACTATGATTCCATTCGTCACTTCTAGGTTAGGATGAGAGTCTTCAATTTAAAACAGTTAGTTGCTTATATATTTAGGGATAAATTCACACCTGCACAGGCAATAGCTACACCGCGACTACTTTTGTTTAATGGTTCTAGCTTATTTGTCAATTTTATAAATATATTAGAATAGCTACGCTTTAATTCGTTAAAAACTCCACTCAAAAACTACAAAAATAAAATAATACATGCATAGTGTAGATACTCTTTATCATTTTAGTTTATTAGTTTTAGTTAGAATTTGAATCATTTTGCATGATAATCACGGGACCTAGAGAGACATAGAGAATAGAGTTGAACCAATAGTGCCTCAACAAATCTCCCACACACACTAGCTGATATAGATCAAGACTAGGATACAGGTCTTTCGAGAAACGGTAAAAACTACGAGCAATTGAGTGAACAGACTAAGGAGGAAGTTAAAATATGAAGACAACAACAAGGAATACACACTTTTGGTCAAATATACTAACTATTAGACTGCCTTGCTAGGATATCTGTATATGATGTACAATGACTTCGAAGAGAACAAGTATTTGGTGTGACATTTAGTTCCATAACCTAACATAGGAGACCTCCTCATGACATAGATACTACCTTACACATTAAGTTGCCAGAACCACTGTAAGGTATTCTGAGAAAATTTACACAATTCTAGTTCTAAAACATTAGAGGTTTGATGAAAAGGCATATGATTATTAGATAAACGGAAGGAGGGATTAACATTCACATGACCATAGGAGGTCCGACACAACCACAAACTTAAAGTGTGATCCATAGGTCCCACAACCCACATGCCTACTTAATCAATCAGACATTGATGCTTGGTTCCGAAACATAGTATGTAGGTCCTCACCACTCCACCAGATATTATTACACAATTCTCTTTTTTAAACATAGTAGCCAGTCAGCTAAAGGATTTCTGGAACTAGACAGAGGAATTGCTTACGACCCCGAGAATCCACTACACTCCCATCCAACATTTCATGAACTTGCTGTACATATACTGAAGTTCCCACAAGTCACTTCCCACTATCCAATAGCCAATAAACAGGGATCTCGAACAGAGCTTGACATGACGGAGCCTCCACATAGCTATTACATCTAGAATGATCCATTGCACCAATTCAGGTTAGGAGGGACTTCTTTTCCCTTAGATCATAGAGTCCCATTATGCATATTGAGGATTATAAGATTTCCCCGCTATTTTTCGATACCATAAATATTAAACATCACAGCCGTCTCAGACGACCTTGGGAGGGTTGGGTACGAGGAAGAGTTATGTAGATCCCATGCTTGATGTCAACTTTTCCATCATAAAAATTGGGGAACCCAACGTGAACAAAAAATTCGCCTCTTTATTTTTTAATTCTTATCCCACCTCGCCTTTCCCATTATTTGTGGGTATTCATATACCCCCTGAATATTTCAGGATACGATCATTTGCCAGACCTTCTCTAAGGTCTCGAAGCACAATATGGTAAAACAATAGACAACCATCACACTCGCTTTGGCATGGGCTGATAACTAGTCAAGAATTACTTGTCATATCAAACTCCCTGGCAAAGAAATAGTTCCGGTTCTTCCATGCCAAATTGCAGGGTTGGATCAGATTAAAAAAAACAACAACCAGAGCCCCTCAGGAGCTAACAAATATGATTTTATAGAGAATCCATTCATCTCCTGGCGTCTTTGTTTAGATCCAATATCAGTAGAAGTCAGACCACTCCCATTTTTGGATTGAGGAGTACTTATGTATGCTTTGCTAGAAGCGAACAATGCTTCCACAAAATATAAACCACCATAATAGGGAGTTTGTAAACTTAATCTGATACCCTACTCCTAAGAAATACCCCCATCCTCCACTTGTGGGAAATGCCTGGGTGGAAGCGTGGTAGGGATCATACCCCTCTACAACCTCAAAGGTATACAACACACATATTAAGGAAAAACAATGTGTCTTCACCAAAGAGGGTATTTCAGCCTTAGTTGAGAAGGTTATTAGAGGTTGGAAACTTGCTAAAGCAAAGCCAAAATTCACATTTTGGGCAAGAAGTAATCCCCCCAACCTTCCGCATCACCCCAGAGTTAAACTGACCTCCTTACAGGAAAGGCATGTTAGGCCTGCCTCCTCAATGTAAAATTTAAATTTCTATCCGATTTTTTTAGCTACTTTGCTTGCATTTATGTTGGCGCCCAATGAATAGTGTTTCAACTTTGTTTATATGTAAAAGAGTTCTTCCAAGTATTTCTAGTGAAACTTTGCTATATAATAGCTCGAGTTGTGTTTCAAAACAATGGCCCTCTCCTTCTCTTATTTAAATTTCATCTTTAGTTTAGTGCTTAAATTCTAATATTTTTCATGTTTTGATCATTGTAGTCTTCTTGCTGTTTAGAAGTCGGATTTGATCTTCTTGTTTCAATCTTGCTTCATATTTGTTCATGGCAAGTCAGTTTAGAAATAAGGATGTTTCATTTCTTAGATTAGAATCCATTTAAGAGTTGCATTGTTTTATTTAGTCACAAAAGATAGTTCTAGAACTCCTTCGGCAATTGTGTTGTATTCTAGCAATAGATCTTCACTAGGAATGCATAGTCAACTTATTCACTTTGCACTTTCTTTCTTACTAGCATTGTATTCGTCTATATCCAAAGCTTTCCATTGTTCAAGTACCTTTATTCTGTTGATGCATCAATAAATGATTTCTGGATCAGAGAACATGAAGGAATGAGAGATCACACTGAGGGGAAACAGTCGCACAACACACTTATTTACCCATTGTTCTATAAATGTTAGGTTTGAGCTATCAAGTTCTAAGTTACATATATAATTCAAATAGAGTACTAAATTATTTCATTTCAGTAAAAGCCGTCTTCGATATGCCATGGAAGAGTGATTGATAGTGTTCTAAAACTAAGATCATGTCGCACTTCTAAGGTAGGATTGAGAGTCTTCAATTTAAAACAATTAGGTTGCTTATATATTTAGGATAAATCTCACAACTGCACAGGCAAAAATAAGCTACCCGCGCTAACTCTTGTTTGTTTTTAATTCTGTCCTAGATTTATTTGTCCATTTATAGAATATATTTAGATATTAGCTCGCTTTTTAACTTTCGTTAAAAATATCTTCATGCAAAATAACAAAAATAAAATAATCATGCATAGTGTAGATACATCTTTCATAATTAGTTTATTAGTTAGTTCAAATTTGAATCATTTGCATGATAATCAACGGGACCCTAGAGAGCAATTAAGAATACATATTTTCTGAACCAATAGTGCCTCATACAAATCTCGCCCACAATCACTAGCATGATCTAGATCAAGACTTTAGGATACCGGTCTTTCGAGAAACGTAAACCTACGAGCAATATAGTGAACAACTAAGAGAGTAAATATGGAAGACAACAAGGCATACATCATTTTGGTCAAATCCCCTAACTTATAGATGCCTTCGATAGGATACTCGTATTGATTGTAAAGGACCACGCAGAAGAAGACAGTATCTGGTTGGATCCTTTAGTCTCCCATAACCTAACATAAGGAGACCTCCTCATTGACATAGAATACTACCTTACACATTCAAGTTTGCCAGAACACCTGTAAGTATCTCTGAGAAAATTACAGCAATTTCTAGTTCTAAACGATAGAGGTTGAAAAGGCATATTGATTATTAGATATATCTGGAAGTAGGGATTAACTTCTCAACATAGCATCAGGAGGTCCGACACAACCACAAACGTTACAGTTGTGATCCAAGGTCCACAAGCCAACAGCCCTACTCAATCAATCAGACAACTTGATGCTGGTTTTACGAAACTTAGTATGTAGGTCGCACCACTTCACCAGATATTATTACACAATTCTCTTTTCTTAAACATAGTATCCCATTCAACTAAGGATTCTTGGACTAGACAAAACTGTCCTTAGACCCAGAGAACCACTACACCTCCCACCACATTTTCATGAACTTGTCTGGAAATATATCATGATAGTTCCCACAAGTCAAACTTCCCACGATATTAAATTACCAATAAACAGGATCTCGACAGGAGTCTTGACATTTGATGGAGCCTCAGAATAGCTATATATCTGAATTGAGTCCTTGCACCAATTCAGGTTAGGCAGGCTTCTTTTCCTTAGATTCATCAGAAGTCCCATTATTGATATTGAGCGATTAAATTCCCGCGTAGTTGTTCTATATCATAAATATTCCACATTCACACAGCCGTCTCAGCAACGACCTTGTGGAGGTTGTACGAGGAAGAGTACTTGTAGGATTTCCTCATGCTGCATGTCTACTTTTCCATCACTAATCAAATTGGGGAACCCAACCGTAAAACAAAAAAAATCTTTCTCTTTTATTTTGTAATTCTTTCATCCACCTTCGCTCTTTCCCATTACTTTCTGTGGGTATCCATATACTCCTGAATACTGTCATGGGAATACGATTCAATTGCACCGACCTCTCTCAGAGTTGAGACAAATTAATGGTCAAACAAATAGACCAACCATCACCCGTCGCCTTGTTCTGCATGGGCTGATAACTATCAAGTAACTGTCTTGTCATCTCAAACCCCTCCTAAACGAAATAGTTCCGGTTTTACATTCCAAATTGAGAGTTGCGATAGCTTGCATCAAAAAACAACAACCAGCAGCTCAGGATCAACAATATGATGTTTACTAGAGAATCCATTTCATATCTCGGTCTTGTTTAGACTCACATCAGCAGACCCAGTCAGATCCATCCCATTTTGGAATGAGGAGTACTTAGTATCTTGGCTAGAAGCGACAACTGCTCCAAAACATACCCATATAGGGAGTTTGTATATAATCTGATAACGCGTAACTCCAAATGAAAATACCCATTCCTCATTGGGAAATGCCTTGGTGACAATCTTGTAGGGTATCAATACCCCTCTAAACCTCAAGGTATAACAACACACACTATTTAAGGGAAAAACAATAGTTCTTCACCAGATAAGGTTATTTCAGCTAGTTGATAGGTTAAGGGTTGAACTTTGCTCAAGCAAGCCAAAACTTCACTTTTGGGCAAGAAGTAATCCCAACCTTCCCGCATCACCAGTAAATTGACCTCCTTACAGGAAATGCATGTTAGGGCAGCCTTCCTCCAACATCTTATAAACCAAAACAAAACCAACTAGGACCGATTTCCAAACGCCGCTTCCAGTTGAAAATATTAATACATCCGGCTTGGCACCAAACAACCCATACCAGAACAATGCTCCTCCCTACTTAAGCATTTATTAAAAAATACCACAAGGAGACATATTCTCTATCTCCTAAGATGTTCGTTCAACCATAGGGATTCCCTTATGTCCCTCCAAATACATATTCTATGTCATATCAACAACCCATTCCACCTCCACCCACTCAACAAACACCGTTGATGGTCGAGGCCTATGTGGTAGGAACTTATTCAGAATATTTAAAAGAGCCCCTAGACTTCACCATATGAAGTGTTATGCTATCAATACCTCTTCCGATTTACCAAATACAAAGGGGAAGGAGATCCAAATGCACACATTAAGGCCATGCACAGCTACGGGAATTACTCCCTTAGGATGGGGTTGTTGCTAATATATTCCCTAAAACCCTAGAGGGTATTGCCCTTGATTGGTATTACAAAATACCTGAAGCCTCGATACACTCATTTAAACAACTCATGTCATAGTTTATCAAAGCTTTTGATATGAACAAAATGTTAAGAACAAGAATCAGGGAATTTTTACATATTAAACAAGAACATAATGAATCTGCTGCTCATTTTATTCAAAGATGGTGTACAACTCTCTACTCTTCAACAAGTGCTCCAAACATGGATCAAATCGACCTAGGTGAATGTGTTCCTATCATTCTTCAATAGGAGATAAAGGAAGAAGTCCAGAAGTTCACAAGAACTTACGATGAAGTATTGAGAAGTGCTATCCCCGAATGACTAAAGCAACGATAGATAGTGGTCATAAACATATGAGACAATAATCAAAAAAATTAACCACTCCTAATCAAAACACCATGTGTTAGGTAATAAGACATAAAAATTGGAATAATCCCTCACAGAATCGCAATAGTAGAAATAATTATGCAAGAAAAGTTACAGATTCAAATAAAAGGCAGAATAAATAACACAACACAAAGAGCAGTATTTAACGTGGTTCATCCAATTTGGTGCTAACGTCCACCAAGAACTACTGCTAAATTTATTACAACCTTCACTCTCTCAATACCAATAACAGCATCTGATTTGGAGCTATGCTATACAACTCTACAGAATTTCAAACTGAATTCAAAACACATCGGTAATAACATAGTGCTTGTACCATCTATCATATGCATAGGACCATATAAATAGACACTGCTTAAGCAGTTTTTACAAAACCATGGGTATCAAAACCATGGGAAAACCCATCCCATAAACCTATGAGTCAAAAAACTCACCCCTATGAGAAAAGCCCGTTCCGATATTCGGGTTGCAATTTTCGAGGCCAAAAAAATTTACGCCCTAAAAAAAAAATTTCGGGGGCGTAGCCCACGGACCCCCGCTCGGGGCCCGGCCCGGCCCGAACCCGGTGTAGGATACATGAAAAGTGTACAGTACCCTAGTGTAAAGTCTTCAAACACTTTCACACATGAAAAAAAAGCCTCCACAACCTAACAATCTCCCACTTGAAGACTAGTTTTCGCTCTGAGCCCAGCTTCTCAACCCCTCACTAGTTTATGTGAAGACCAACCCAAAGTTGACACAACTTCAATTTTTCACTTGTGACCACCTTGGTCATCATGTCTGCAGGATTCTGACTGGTGATGAATCTTCTCCACTTCAACTTCTCTTCATCCCAAAGCTGTCCTGATGAAATGGTACCTTTAACTGTATATTGCTTTGCGTCTATGAGTGGAAGACAGAGTTCTTAGCTAGGTGATAACACTCTGACTATCACTATGCAGCTTACATTCCTCCTACTTATTCCCCAACTCCTCAAGAAATTTTTGTAACAAATCATCTCTTGCTTGCCTCTGTGGCAGCAACATACTTAGGCCTCTGTGGTTGACAAAGCCACCAGCTTCTGTAGTCGTGAAATCTAGCTCATGCCTTGTGCCCACCTACGTGTAAATATAACCTGTCGTGCTCTCCTGCTGTCTACATCTCCAGCCATATCTGAATCTTACATAACCACGTAAAGTGGTGTTTGATCCATTTGTAGCACAAAACTTTCCCCATTGGTCCCTCTCAAATACCGAAGGATCCACTTTACTCGCTTGCCAATGTTCTTTACCTGGATCACTCATAAATCTACTCACAGCTCCCACTGCATGGGCCAATATCAGGCCTAGTGCATACCATGGCATACATCAAACTGCCAACTTGCTGATGAGTAAGGTACCTTGGACATTGGTTCTTTCATGCTCTATCATGGGACACTGCTCTTTGATAACTTGAAATGGCCTGCCAAAGGAGTCCCAACCGGTTTAGCATCCTGCATGTTAAAACTGTCTAATACCTTCTTAATGTACTCTTCCTGAGATAAAGGCAACTTCCGTTCCTTCCTATCCCGAGTTATCCTCATACCAAGGATTTGTCTGGCTGCCCCCAAATCCTTCATATCAAAGGATTCACTTAGCTGTTTCTTGAGTCCTTTTATTTCCTGCATGTTTTTACCTGCAAACCAACATGTCATCAACATACAAAACACAGGATAATATAACTTCCATCCTCAAATTTCTTTGTATACACGCAATTGGTCAGAATGAAATCTAATATAGCCTTGCTCCATCATGAAGCTATCAAACTTCTTTATATACCATTGACGTGGAGCTTGTTTCAAGCCATACAAGCTCTTCTTTCAGTTTACACACCATCTCCTCTTTACCTTTGACCTCATAGCCCTCTGGTTGCTACATATATAGTTCCTCCTCCAAATCACCATGGAGAAATGCAGTCTTTACATCTAACTGTTCTAAGTGCAAGTCTTCTGCTGCCACTATTCCAAGAACAGTTCTAATAGAAGTCATTTTTTACTACAGGAGAAAAAATCTCATCAAAAATCTATACCTTGTTCTGTGCAAACCCTTGACCACCAACCAGGCCTCTATACCTTTTCTTTCCTCCTTCTTCATCGTTAACTCTGTACACCCACTTGTTCTGCAATGCTCTTTTGCCTTCCGGTAGCTTCACCAAATCCCAAGTCTAGTTCTCCATGAGAGACTTATGTTCCTCATCCATGGCTTGCTCCCACTTCTTACTGGCATCTTACCTGCATTGCTTCATCAAAGCTCTCTGGCTCTCCACTATAAGTGAGTAATAAATAATAAAGAGAAGGAGAAAACCGTTCAGGTTCTTTTCTTACCCTAGAAGACCTCCTCACTGTAGGAGTTTGGGGTTCCTGTTGAGTAGGTTCTTGAACTGATTCATGGGTCACATTCCCATCCAGAAGATCCTCTACCACTACATATTCTTTCTTGGATTCTTCCCTGTTTTCCTGCAACTGTTGCTTATACATGAATTTCTCATTAAAGATCACATCCCTAGACCGAATGATTTTCTTTTCCTTAATATTCCAACATTAAAACCCAAAGTCATCACCACCATAACTAATGAAAGTACATTTTTCTGATTTAGCCTCTAGCTTGGTCCTATCATCCTTGTCTATATGAACAAACACTTCACATCGAAAGACTCTAAGAAATGAATAATCAACTTTCTTACCATACCATGCCTCCTCAGGTAATGCCTCCATCCAAGGCACTTGAGAGGGTCCTCTGTTTATCAAGTACACAGCTGTGCTCACCGCTTTTGCCCAAAAGAAAGAGGCAGTCCTGCATGTAACCTCATGCTCCTAGCACGTTCCATTATTGTTCTGTTCATCCTTTTCTGATACCCCATTCTGCTGCGGATTCCTGGAACCATCTTTTTCCTACAGATTCCATTATTAGAACAGTATCATTAAATTCATTCTGTAATACTCCCCTCCATTATCAGACCTTAGACATTTTAGCTTAAGACCTGTTTCATTCTCTACCAAGGCCTTCCATTTAACAAAAGTGTCAAATACATCAGATTTTATTTCTAATACAATAAACCCAAACTTTCCTTGTTGCATCATCAATAAAAGTAACATAATAACTTGAACCCCCAAGAGATGATAACCTGAGCCGGTCCCCACACATCAGAATGTACCAGCTCTAACTTACTCTCTTTCTTCGTAGGTCCAACCTTGAGAAACCTTACTCGCTTCTGTTTCCCATATATGCAGTTCTCACAGAAATCCAAACCTGTTTCTGTATATCCAGGCAAATTCTTTCTTTATGATTTTCATGCCCTTATGGCTCAATATGACCGAGCCTATAGTGCCATAATGTTGTATCTGCATCTGAAGCCACAAGATTACAATCATTAGTACTATCAGTGGTTAAATACAAGTTCCAACCTTCTTACCTCTTTGCGCAACCACAAGAGCACCCTTGGTAACCTTCCAAGAGTCTGCTATTAAATATCACAGTACAACCATCACTTCCCAATTGCCCTGCCGATATCAAATTTCATCTTAATGTAGGCACATGTCTGACATCCTTCAATAGCCAAGTATTCCCATTCTGCATCTTAACCTGAACAGAACCTTTTCCAACTATGCTGCAAAGGCTCATCAATCACCAAGAAAAAACCTGCCCCAAAATCCCCTTGAACATAATCAACAAAATAATGCCTATGTGGAGTAGCAATTGAAAAGAAAGCCCCTGAATCTAAAACCCAAGATTCAGTAATATTATGCAAAGAAAGAATCAAAGCATCCTGACATATATTACCCGATGCCACATTTGCCTCCTTGTTTTCTTCCTGTTGTTTCTTCTTATCCCGAAGCTCCCAACAGTCCTTCTTTGCATGCCCAGGCTTTCCACAATTCCAACAAACAATCTTTTTCTTGGATTTTTGACCTTGCCCGATCTTTTGATTTTCCACGGTTTTCCTCTATTCTTCTGTCTCCCTCTAGTTTCCACTGTCAAAGAATTCCCTGAAGTAGAAGATTCCCCAGAGCTTCTTCTTCGCATTTCCTCGCTTAGAATCACCCCTACAACATCCTCAAACTTCAACTTCGAGTTAGCTGGAACCGAGTTACTTACCCGCCATTACCCAGGCTGTTCCAAATCTCAGGTAAAGAGCACAGAATTAATAAAGCCCTAACTTCTTCATCAAATTCTATTGTAACCGAAGCTAGCATATTCACAACCGTATTGAAATCATTTAAATGATTCTGCTACTGAACTATTCTCAGACATCTTCATATTAAACAACTTTTTCATTAAAAATATCTTATTAGAGGCAGAGGGTTTTTTCATACAACTTCCATAATGCATCCATTAGATCTTTTGTAGTCTTTTCCTTTGAGACATTAAATAATACCAAAGATGCAAGACTCAGCCGGATCGTTCCAAGTGCTTTCCTATCCAGCAAATCCCATTCCGCATCTGTCATACTCGAGGGTTTGTTCACCTTCTCAGACAACGGAGTATAAAGATCCTTTTGATAAAGGTAATCTTCCATCTGCATCTTCCAAAGACTGAAATTCTACCCGTTGAATTTATCAACCCTAGATCTTCCTTCATCTGCCATAGCTCCCACTCAAGCTAAAAACTTTCCCTGCGATTCAACACTTCAGCAAACCAAACCAGGCTCTGATACCAATTGTTAGGTAATAAGAGATAAAATATGCGGAATAATCCCTCATAGAATCGCAATAGTAGAAACTAATATGCAGAAAATATTACAGATCTCAAATAAAAGTGCAGAATAAATAACACAACACAAAGAGACAGTATTTAACGTGGTTCACCCAATTTGGGCTACGTCCACCAAGAATCACTTGCTCAGATTTTATTACAATCCTTTACTCTCTCAATACAATACCCAGATCCGTTTGGAGCTATGCTCAACAAACTCTACAGAATTCAAACCCGAATTCAAAACACATCTGTAATACATTTGCTTGTACATCTATCATATGCATAAGACCATATAAATAGACAACTGCTTAAGTAGTTTTACAAAACCGTGGGTATCAAAACCATGGGCAAAACCCGTCCCATAAACCTATGGGTCAAAAAACTCGCCCATATCAGAAAAGCACGTTTCCCGATATTTCGGGTGCAATTTTTTTAGGCCAAAAAAATTTACGCCTAAAAAAAATAAATTCGGGGGCTGCGCCCCCCAACCCCTGCTTCTCGAGGGCTGCGTCCCCGAACCCCTGCTACCGGGGGATGCCACCCTCGGACCCCCACTTGGGGCCCGACCCGGCCCCAAACCCCGGCGAGGATACATGAAAAGTGTACAGTACTCTTAGTGTACAGTCTTCAACACTTTCACACATGAAAAACAGGCTCCACAACCTAACACATGGCCTATCCTAATACCGGGAATGCTAATCAAGGACCTAAGATCCTTAACAAGAACTGCGGAGTTACAACAGATGGAGTAACTGACCAAACTAAAAGAGCAAACATTGTAAACATTTCGCCACCTATTAATAATCAACAAAATAACAATTTTACTCCAACAATCAATACGGTGTATTTTAATCATCCACCATGACCACAATAACAACAACACCGACAAATCAAAACACAAGGTCCAAATAAAAACCTATCTAGATATCCAGAGTCAAAACCAAAGGCAACAGCCTCAAAATTTTAACTCTACTAACAAGCAAACCTTATTGAAATTTTGGGCCACATAGGTTTCAAATCAAACAACTTCAAAAATTATAATCCCAATTTGATTGTGGTTTCCACAAGATTCAAGGCCACGATACTAGGACTTGTTGTGACTATAATAAATTCATGCAACATTTTCCAGAAGATCAAAAGTAACTCTTTATAGATATGTTTTAAGAAAATTCTGTAGTACCCACGCCAAACACTTACAAATTATGTTTCCCCTCAAAATGCACCCCTCAAGATCTGTAATGATCCACTCCCAAACCATTCTAACAATAACAGGATAGATCCTAGTGGAACAAACAAGGGTGTTATAACAGGAAACAATGATCATGAACTTCAACTTCATTAAATCCACCAGTCACACCCCAACTAGGAACTCGAACCCAAACTAAGATAGTTGGTCTGGTAGAGTTAGACACTGAGCTACCCATAGAAACCATAACAAGAACACAGGATTATTCTTCTCAACCAACTCTAAGTTATTCATTGTAACTAGACAATAGTCAACAAACGTTTGTAAAACCCATAGGCGTCTATGATTTAATTAATGACTTAACTAAAACCTTCTCTCATATCTCATTTTTGGATTTATTAAAGAACTATCCCATCCATAGGGCTGCCCTCTTAGAAGCATTAGGCCTAGGTCATTTGATCAACATCACTCCTCCTCTGGAAATGCAAGTAAACCATGTAGACTTTGACGTGTACCCTCCAGGGCAGCCAGATAGGGATACTGAGTTTATATTTGATATAAGAAAAATGCCAACAGACACTAAAATTACATGAAGAGGTGACCCAAATTTACATTTACATGTATGGGTTTATAATAATTATGTTAAACATGCAATGATTGACGATGGGGCAGCAGTTAACATAGTCCCCTTCATTTTTCTTCAAAAGTTAGGATATAGAGAGATGAACTGTTCCACAACATGAAATATGCTAAGAGGTTATGATAACCTCAATGCCACTTCAATTGGAACCATAGTTTTACCAGTCACTTTAGGACCCAAGACGGTACTCACTGAATTTTATATTATAGATTTGGATAACAACTATAATATGATCCTCGGTCAGCCATGGATACACCACATGAAGGCAATCCATTCCATGCTATTCCAAGAAATAAGATTACTACAATTAGGAAAAATATTTTTGGCACAAGGTGACCCAAAACCCTTCGATATACACCTAGCTGATTTGAAGAAAAGACCAGGAATTCACTCCAAGTTTGAACTCCCAAAAAATCAACTTACTAAACCAATTAATTCAAAACCAAAAGAGAAGTTGTTACCCACCACAGAATTGGAAATTACAAATCTGGCTGAGGACGCTTCGGCACTCAAAAATGAGGCCAACGTCATAGAAATAATGTCATTAGGGACTACCGCAAAAATTTTCAAGTTGCTAGAGAAAGATTTACCTATTCTCCTACCATTTGATTCCATGGGTATGGGATAGACCCTGGGAATTGCTTCTTTTCCATCATACGAAGGTTGTATGGTAGAAGTAACTGAAGCAGAAGAAACAGATACGACGAATATCCCAACATCTAGTTTTCCAAGAAAATATTGGACACTCCACTTTGATGGAGCTAGATGTCACTTTGGAACTGGGGCAGGAGTGATCTTTACTTCACCTAAGGGAAAGATCCTACCTTTCACCTTTAAATTAAACTTTGAATGTATGAACAACGGGGCTGAGTACGAAGCTCTCCTCCTTGGCCTCATCCTAGCCAAAATAATGGGTGTTGATAACATTAGAGTGCTAGGAGACTCGCAACTAGTTGTAAACCAATTCTCTGAGGTATATCAAACTAGGGCTGAACATTTACAACTCTACAAAACAATGGTATTAGATCTAAGTAAGGGATTCAACTTCATATCAATTGAAGCAATATCACGAGAGAAATACCTTCTCGTAGACTCAATAGCAACCTCAGCTTCCCGTTTCACTCCAAACAGTAAGTTGGAAGATACAAAGTTCACAGTATCACTTCGTACTGAGCCATTAGTGTGTAAAATACCAAAAAACCCACTCTTGACTCATGGAGAAGCTGATGATGATTTTTTTTTATCATGGATCATTTTGAAGATGATAGAGTCACTCTGGAATATCTAAATGCCTATGTAGAGCTACACCTTACTTACCGCATAGTGGATCTTTCCCTAATACCACATTCCTCTTCCTATTTTGGAAATCCCATGGTAGAGTCTCCTCCACAAAAGGATCTCGATATCTATGAGGTTGAAGATGGAGAAATCTTGGAACTACCTCCAACCCCACCTGAATTTGAAGAAGGTAACACTTCTTTAATAGAAGAAACCATTGACATAAACATCGGAACGAAGGACGAACCAAAAATTTTGAATTTGGGATCCTCGTTAACTCCGGAGGAGATAGAAATACACACCCAAATCCTCAAAGAACATCAAAAGGATTTGACATTTAACTATAAATAAATGACAAACATTGCACCACACATTGCGGTACATAACCTTGTCACTAAACCATATGTAAAACCAATTAAACAAAAGTCAAGACCAATGAAGCCAAAAGTGGCTCTCATGGTAAAAGAGGAAGTAATAAAAATTCTCCAAGTGGGATTCATCAAACCCATTGACTATTCACAATGGGTATCTAATATCATCCCTGTACTAAAAAAGAATGGGAAGATACACATTTCCATAGATTTTTGGGATATTAACAAAGCTTGTCCCAAAGATGACTTCCTATTACCATCTATTGATGTTATTGTTGATGTAACAACTGGATTTGAATTCTTGTTGTAACACCCTGAACTGTTGTTACTTTCTCCTAAGCATTCAAGTGTTGATATGTGATTTCTAGTAAATGGATTGTGTACCTCGATTCGGAAATCATGCTTGGTATGTATTAAATTTCTTGCAGATTGCAGATCTTGACTGAGTCAAAATATTAATAGACTCTTTTATTTATTTCATCTTGTGACTGAATATTAATCTGATCACGGAATGAATTATACAGGTATTCTTCAATAATATCTAAACTTGGACCACAAGGAATTGATCCAAGTAATGCTTTAATTTTGTGAAGTGATAAAATTAGATCACGAACCTTGAACAGGTTGCAAGGTATGGAAGCATTTGGTAAGCTGGTCAGGAGTATGACTCAGGCAGATCTTGAGAAATGAAACGGTTCCCGATATCTGGTATATCTGGAAGGTCTCGATTAAAGACCAGGTAAAAATTCATTGACATATAATTCTGTAATAAGAACAGGAGTGACTCTGTGCTAGAAAGTATGATGCAGGTCTCTCCGAGTTTTCAGGAGAAGGACCAAACTGAATTACTAAGGGTTAGTAACCTAAAACAATAACCTAACCTAGGGGTTAGATTATTGTTAGTCTAACCTAGACCTAGGCTATGTGTTATGATCCTAAAATAATAACTAAGTGCAAAATGGTTAGCATGGTTCTTACCCTAAAACTCTAACCTAAGATACTAACCTAGCTAACTAAGAGTTTATGTGAAGGGGCCTTTGAAGGGTGGCGAACCATGGGCGCTATTCTCTATGGCGATAAATGGGAAGGATAAGGATGAGGGACAGGCAGATGGCGGAGGCTTAGGCGGCGGCTAACCTTGGCAGACTTGGCAATTACTAAGTCTGGAAGTGAACTTGAGTTTTTGGATGGACTGTCGCCAATTTTGGCGGTCGGTGGGGGTAGAGATTAGGCGGGAAAATTGGTTTAATGGCATTTATTGTTTAGGGAGTTGAGCCCGGAGCTCGCGAAACGGCATGCAAACGAGAAGTTGGAAGGTTTGTTTGGTGTATCGCGATTTTCGGTCTACTCTCTCTCTCTCTGCTAGTTTACTGGTTCTTCGCACCAGTTCTCTTTGAGTTGCATGGCGAGAATGAATTTCTCTGGCTCTTTTCTCTGCCGTGGAGGATATATTGTAAGCGGGACAGCGAAATTTTGTTGGTCGCTGTATTTGGGAAAAAGAAAAGGAAGTTTGAGCTCTTCCTGTGGTCTTCTTCGGAAATTCGATCAAAATACAGGCATGTTAGGCCCTATCCTTTAAATATTTTGCTGTCTTTCAAATGTCTTCATTAAAACAACTCTGTTCATTTGTTTGTGAAGATTAGATAAATTTTCCTATGAAGATTTAGTTGATTTTGGCTCTGTATCTCTTTTGGTTCGATTTTTGGCAATTTCCGCTTGTTGGGTGTTTGTTGAAATCGAACTTCAACTCTGTTTGTTGTGTATTCCTTCTGGTTTAAATATGAGAGATTTATATTTATAAGGTTTGAATGCTCGGCCTGTTTGGCGAGAGCCCGTCGAATATACTTGTGAAGGGTATAGATCACTGTTTTGCTGTCGACTTTTGATTGTCAATGCTGTTGTGAGACAGTAGGGAATGATACTGGTGTACCATTTGATTGTTCTGTGCATTTGAAGATTTTCGAAGCTCTGTCATGGTTTTGTTAACAGCGATTAATGATACTTTATGGGTTTCATTGTTTTCTAATTTCTGGCTTGGAATAGGCAACAGATGAGTTACCCTAGTCTTTAACGACTCAGTGGATTTCATGACTGAATCGTTTACAGTAATCTACTATTGTGAATGTAGATTCATCTTGAGTTTTGTTATTATATGGTCGTGGAAGCCTTGTGGAAAAGACAGGTTTTGTGACTACTGTTATTGTAGTAAATACTGAGTATTGACTTTTTGTGGATGTATTGCCTTTCCTTGCGAAAATTGTTCGAAGGTTTTGAAGCAGTTCAGTTTATTTCGTTGTTTTGGAATGAGTATATTGATTTGCTTATACTTGTTTCATTCGGAATGTTTGTCTTGAATGGCATGGAAGGATTTATCAATTAATTTTATTTTTACACTGTTGTTGGGTTTGTGATTATGGGCGCAAATCCGTTATCAGTATGTAGTGTGAATTAGTGGATTTATTAGGATCAAACTCCGAACGACTGTGAGGAGACGTTTCAATGTTCTAATTCCATTTTGGTCACTGTTCAAGTTAGAATGTGTATATACAGTTGTTAGGCGTTGATCCAGCGACTTGAAGGGAAAATCTGTACTGAAGACCTCTGTATTTTCTTGGGGTACTTTGTGTTGCATGTTGCTTTGTGGTACAGATTCCTTAGGTGATCAACTACATATTCAACCTGTTCTATTTGTGCTAAATGATTGGCAGAGTACAGTCGGGTTTCTTGGTTGAGATAAGAGCTTGATTGTTTGTCTGATTTTTATATGCGTCATTGATGACTGTTTTCGCGTTCTGGCCCTGTTTGGGTGAGTTGCACTAGGGATTTGCATGCACCAGGTAGGGATCGATTGATGGTGTTCCTTCCGTTTGTTCAGTCCGATAAACTGAGAAAGTATAAGTATGCTAAGTTCCTTTCTGTTTGTTCAATTCGACTGACTGATCATGAATTGGAATCAATGTGTGGTCACCATAGCATAGTTTCTCGGAAACCTTAAAAGGCTTAATGTTATAGAGTTGTTGGTTACAGCAATACGCTTGAAGCTCTTGCTTTCGAACTTGGTTCGAAGGCCTTACTGTGTTTAGGTGAAACTAGTTTTGGACATCAGACTGATTTATGGATAGTTTGATGTGTTAGTTGCTGTACAAGAGATTTGCTGGGTTGCTATTTTTGTGATTTAGAACAGTGGTCTTGATTTCGGCCTGTCTAACTTGTTCATTTATATACTGGATGACTGTTCTCATAAGTGAAGGCAGTACAGTGATGAACTTATGTAAAAAGGGAAGTAAGAATGGATTGATTCTTCTCTTCCTTTATTTTATATTATTGATAATGAACTATCAGTAGGAAATTAACTTGGAACGTTTTGGTAGGAGACCAAATTGTTATGTTATTTCCTTTTTGGAAGATTGCAACAATCTGACCTGTGTCGTGATTTGGATTCAATGATTGTTTATATGCATTCGTTCTTGTTTCTTAATATTTGATGAAATATTAGAAAGTGTTTAAGATTATTTTGTAACAATGATAGAGTTACATGTTTGTAATCATTTAGTATTACAAGGACATAGCCTGAATATGTTTTCTTTTTGGATATTTGATCTCATTTAAACAGGGTGTTTAATGGAAACAATTGATGGATTGCAGTTGTTTTAAAAGTTAGTGCTTAACATGCTCAGTTCATTGAAATGACTCATGTTGACTATTTTTGCAGATGGTTGCCGTAAGAGGTAAATACAATGCAGATCTGGCAGTCCGATCAGATAGTTTATTTGATTTATTATGAATTACAGCTTGATTTTATGGATGTACTATATGAGAAAAGATGTTTCTTTTCCGTTAGCATTATATCAAGTATGCTGTTGCATAAATGTAATTGTACGAGTTTCAAAAGGAATGAAAATAAGCGTTTGATACTTATGTGTTGTATTAAATTATGAATGATGAACTTCTTCAGTTTACGTAATGAAGAGGCATAGTTATCTTTGCATAATATGGATGCTTTTGTGATTGACAATGAAAGCTTGTAAGTAATTAGACTAAATTCTTATGAGTATTTAGTAGTTCTAATTTGATCTAGATAATGCAATATTGTAATTTAAATATTGTCTCTCTAGAGGATAGGTTAAAATTGAGCCTAAAAGATAACGCTAAACAAGTTGGATTGAATTACTAATCCCTAGTCCTAAGTATAACAGGACAATAGTAAATTGGATTCTAAATCATTTATATCTTTAAACTAAAAGTATGATATAAATTCAGTTAAGAGAACTGGTAGGCAATCAATGGAATTCAGGTGGCAATCTCAAGCATAGGTTATGAGATATTGTCTGAATCTGTTGTTTAGAATCAGACGTATTCTAATGACTCCTTGATAGAAGCTAGACCTTAATACCTCTACCAAGAAATGGGATTAATGGAGGAGGGTCGCCTTAAGAAAATGAATCCAGGGATTGGAAATGGCTAACCTTAGGGAAAAGTCTTAAGAAGTAATTTAATCTTTAGTGCGTAACGCTTTTTTTGGGTAGATCTTCTCGAGGCGGATTTAAAGGATGACGACATAAGGTCGACTGCAGGGTTGTACCTCCGAGGAGATTAGGATCTTCTCGAAGTTACAACAATGCAGGTGACTTATGGCGACACCCCTTGCATTGATCGTTGAGATTTACACTTGATTTCGCACGAGTTACCCTGGGACCGATTAAGAACGTGGTCATGTTATATGACTACCTCGGAGATTTGGGGTGTCATGACACACTGGTTGAACTGCAAGGTTGAACCAGTATGTCATCATATCCCTAACCCTCGTGGGTATCCATATAACATTATCTCCTTGTTAATCTGCCTCCGGGTGATTCAGTTGAGGAAGGAAGGACTGACAATAATCAGTATAAGACATTCTATATAACATATGAATGGGGGTGAAGGACGTATTCCAGATTGACGAGTATGCCGTTAAGGAATACGAGACATGAACAGTATGTTTCAAATCTTTGGCCAAAGTATCGCAAGCTGCTGATTGCGTTGTCCTGATTCACCTAGTCTAAGGGATGAGATGCCGATGGATAATGGTAACAGTTATTCAGTTAGATTCCTTGGACAGAGCATTCTGAATTCCCAGATTAGGGAAGAGAACCGCAAGAGTGATGTGTTAAATAAAAACAAACCGACTCTTATTACTCATGAATAGATCGGTAGATTACCGAGTCATGGAATGAATAGATCGGAAGTACTCCGAGTCATTACAGCTGCATATGGTTGCTTATTATATGAATGGTTATTTGAATTGTGAGTTCTAAACTATGTATTTAGAACCAGTATGCAATTATCAAAAAAAAAAAAATTCACTTGTTCTAAAGTTAAAAATGGGGATGTTACACTTGTCCCTCATGGATGGGTTCTCAGGTTATAATCAGATTAAAATATTTTAACAAGATCAAGCCAAAACTACATTCATAACTCCCTAGGGAACTTATTGCTACGTTGTCATGCCATTCAATCTTAAGAACGTTGGCACTACGTATCAGCAGGTAATGACATACATATTCAATGATATTATCCATAAAATTGTGGAATCCTATGTGGATGACTTATTGGCCAAGGCCAAGAAGTGTTGTGATCATCCAGAAGTAATCCATATCATCTTCTCACGATTAATTGAATATGGTGTCACATTAAACCCAGAGAAGTGTGTGTTTGGTGTGACAGGAGGCACACTTCTGGGCTACATTATATCTTCACGAGGGATTTATGTCAATCTAGCCAAAATTTGGGCTATTCTCGAAATGATTCAACCATCGGACGAGTCTGGAATGATGTCATTTCTTGGGAAACTCAGTGCAATCCGAAGGTTCATCCCATATTTAAGTTTTTCCATTCATCCAATCAACAATCTATTAAAGAAACATTATAGCATTTATTGGACTGAAGAACTCAATGAGGCCTTCGAAGCACTTAAATGCTTCTTGTTATCTCCACCCACGCTAATGCCTCCCAAACCATACCACCCTTTGCTCCTATACTCACGAGCCACTCATGTCTTGCTAGCCTACATGTTGGCTCAAGAAGACAATGATAACCAAGAATGCGTGGTCTATTTCATTAGCTTAATGTTGCTTGATTATGAAACATGTTATAAATAGGTAGAGAGAGAATGCCTTGCCATAGTCTTTGCAAAAAAATGTTTTGTACATTACATGTTAAATCAAGAAACAAGGGTCATTGTAAAGACAGATCATTTACGAACATTCCTCACACAAGGGTATTTATCTAAAAAGGTTGGGCATTTCATAACCTTAATGGGTGAATTTGAGTTAACATTTGTAAACCAAAAATTTGTTAAGGGACAAATCATTATAGATTGGTTAACTGATAATCAACTAGATGGAGGCGATCTAGTAAATTTGGACTTTCTTGATGAGTGTATATACTTTATTGAAACCAGGGCCCCCATCTCTACATGTCCCTGGTACACTGATATCATCAATTTCATCATGGACCACACATACCCAGAAAGTACCACATCACAACAAATAAGGCGGTTACGTATTATCACTGCTAAATATGTTGTTTTAGAATAAGTACTCTATCATAAAGCCTTCAACAACATGCTTCTAAGATGCGTCGACACAGAAGAATCCAATAATATTATTTATGAATCCCACAGTGGGATATGTGGAGGCCACTTCAGTGGTCATGCCAATGCTTGTAAAATACATCAGATGGGCTATTTTTGGCCCACTCTCAAACATGGCGTAGTAGAGTTTGTATGTAAGTGCCAAAAATGCCAAGAATTCTCTCATGAGATTCACATGCCAGCACAATCCATGTAACCAATAGCAACCCCATGGCCCTTCTCCATGTGGGGTCTAGACTTGATATGGAAATTTTCTCCCTCATCAAGTGATGGCCATAATTTTATAATTACATCCATGGAATATTTTACCAAATGGGTAGAAGTCATGCCTCTCACCACCGTACCAGGTTTGGAAATTGCCAAATTCATTCTGAACCAAATCATTTATAGGTATGGTGTCCCAAAAATCATTATCTTAGATAATGGCACATCCTTTAAAAATGATGAGGTCCATGATTTATGTAGCAAATTCAAAATAAACCATCACACGGCCTCTCTTTACTACCCTCAAGCCAATGGGCGAGCCGAAGCAACAAACAAAACATTAAAGGCTATTCTCCTAAAAAAAGTCAAGGAGAACAAGCGAGATTGGCATCTAAAACTATATCTGGCCTTGTGGGCCCATCGAACCTCAATAAAAACACCAACAGGAGCAACCCCTTTCTCGTTGGTATTCGGGGCAAAACCAGTTCTCCCACTTGAGGTTGAAATACCCAGTCTCCGCATCTCATTACAAGGGATTTTGGATGAAGAAGCTTACAGGGAGGCGCACCTCTCTCAATTGGAAATCCTTGATGAGGCCAGGATAAATACTGAACAATGGCATAGAGCCTATGTTGACCGGATGTGCCGGCAGTATAACAAAAAAGTCTATGAGCGAAAAATATATGAGGGAGATCTAGTTCTAAGACTAGACAACCGGATTGATAAGAAAATCGACGAGGGAAGGAAGTTCCGGCCCAAATGGTTGGGCCCATATTGAGTCATGAAAGACTAGAGAAATGGTGTGTATCTCTTATGCACACTAGAAGGTGAGGAATTCAATGAAATTGTCAATTCCTTGCATCTTAAACGGTTTTACGCATAAGACATTAGAATCACCACTTGTACATTATAGCTACCTACATTGCATTAGTCATTTAGCTGTCATTTTTTCCCCTCATTTCGTAAAAATTGTAGTCAAGGAACTTCCTCTTAAGCAATCTATTAAAAATTTATGAAAATATTGGAAAAATATTTCAAATCACATCTCTTCAAGCATCATCAAATAATTTCAAATCTTTCAATCAAGTTTGACAGAAAAGTATTGACAAAAACCATAACAAGGCCTGCATACTTAGTTTTGCTCTTTCTTTCTACTAGGTGAAGTTGTCCTTACCTACAGTCTATTCTAGAAGCTTCTTGGTGTCACATCTACCCCTCTTAAGTCTCTTTGAAAGAAAGGATATCCCAAAGTCAATGATCAGAAAATGTAAAAATCAAATAGAATCAAAAGTGCCAAGCAAATAGAATATTTTTATTTTACACACTTATTTACCCCACCAACCTTCGGTGATAAGCCCACATCTCTTACTGGTGGTGTGAGGTTGGGAAAGGAATGAAGTGCCCTTACTCACCTATATCCTGCCTCTAGTGACAAACCCATACTTCTTACTAGTGGCATGAGGCAGGGTGTGGGGAGTCCATTCACACAAGTTAACAAATCTTGGTATTCTAGAAATACAAATCAAATTATATTAAGAGAAAAGAAATGTCCAAATTCCAAAGAGATCAAATCTTCAAAACCATATTTTTTCAACCAAGTTTCCATATATAAATCTAAGTCTAGATAAACTGGAAAGTAAGTGGCCTTCTGAGCTTGGTGGTAGTTTTGAGTAGGGTAAGTGTGTAGGTCTAAGTTTGGTTTATGTCACTAGTTTGTCTGTCTCTCATCGTTCCATTCAGTCAAACTCATACAATTTGTGCCCTTCCAAAATCTTGGTGTAGATCCCTCACATATTACTCGTTGCGTGGAGTTGGGAATGGGGTAAGTTCATCTCTTTATCACTATACATTCATCATGTTTTTCCAACATAAGAAGAAATCAAATACATTGCCCAAAGAGGTCAAAAGTTTAATACTACAATGTGTTCGTCATCGCATATAAACATTACAAAAACATATAAAGTAAAACATTCTATTTACAATCATTTGTCATCCATCACATACATTCTAAAAATCATGAAAACAAATACTCTAATAACATCTAGCATACATATGGAAATGAGTCACAAAATTCTAGGCACCAAGAGTTTAGATCCAAATATATATATATATATATATATATATATATATATATGAATGGTGTTTCATGTAAAATGCCATCATGCACTAAGGCATGGTCAAAATGCTCAATGATCCCCCAAAATACAAAACAAACGTACAAATATCTGACTAAAGGTCACTACAAAAAGACACTATGATCTCTCAATCTCTGCAAGATCCCTCAGAAGGTGTATGACTACACCTAGGACTCCTATTGCGATGACACTCTGAATGGACGAAGGGCTCAAGATAACGGTCAGTAGCTGTGGTTTCACTATGAGAGTGACTCCTCCTCATCAAGCACTCAATATTCCTATATCCAGCTAGCTCGGTGTGAAGGGAGGTAATGATATTTTCCACCTTCCAGATAGGGGTAAAGACATCTATGTGACGACTAGCTACTGAGGACTCCCCAACATCCTTAGTGAGCTCGCCCGAGTACCATCAGAAGGGAGAAATAGAGTTTTGGCACACACCTGGCGAATCAATTCTTACCATCCCTTAGCAGTCGCTGCAAATAAAAAGGAGAAACACGCAAGTTATAAATTTGTCCAAACTAAAAAGATAAACGAAACAAGAAAAGAAAATAACAACTAAACAATTCTAACTAAAGAAAAGTTGAGAAAAGAGTAGTAACTCACTCGGATCTTCGGGCCTCCACTTAGGATCTCTAGGATCCGTGCCTGTCACTGACGCTACCGCTGACTGTCATCCCTCTCCCACATCTGGAGTAATGTGATGAACTACCATGGACTTGCCATCTCCCCATAAATCCTGAGAAGGAAACTCCTCTGAAATCAAATTCACCTTCTCTGCACTCCGCTTTGCCCTCTCAGCCCGCAGGATATCCTAAGTTTCATGCCACTCAGAATCATTTTCATCCTCCTCACCTGTCTCGCTAGCTCCAGTTTCCATCTCCTTTGTCTCCTCCTCTGTCTCTCCCCTAGTGAACTCCTTAGACTCAGAGTCCACATCAATAGGTTCATCTATTCTATGGGTAGGACCGGCGACAATCTGAAGTAAAGGTGCGTGAGGAGCACTGACTACCCCTCGAGCACGAACCACCCTCCTAGCTGCGATGGGAACACCAGGAGTAACCGTAGTCTAACCCTGGCTTTTAGGACCTCCCCGAGCCTCACGAATATATCTATACACTGGCCCCACTAAATGAAACATGTCGATGTATGGGAGGCTGAACTGCTGTGGTACTGTATCAAAGAGGTGGATCTCCAACTTCCCCGTCCTATCTACCAGTTGACTGGTAGTGTGGCAAGCAATCAATGTAACAGTCTGCTCTCCCCATAACCCTTCCATGGCCTGATAAGGAGTAGCCTCCATGTCTATAATGGTAAAAGAGGCCACTAGTTGGCGAGGAAATCTAATAACAGTCATCCCCATCCACCTCGATACCCTAACAGCTGTAGGATCCTCTGCCTGAACACCTGTCCCATACGGAATGATGTGCTCATACACCCAACTCATGACAAGAGTGGGGTGGCTTAGTGAGTGTCCCTGTAGTATGACCACCTTGTATAAATCATGGTAGGTGGTCTCGAGGATGTCTTCTCCCCAATTGTAAACATGTCTATGGCCCTCAATCTGTGTAATGATGGGAGCCCAGTAATAGAGGAGAGTGTCCCCTCCCTTATCCCCAATCAATCTCGAAGCAAGGATGCCCATGATAGCCTTATGGAGCATAGGAATATCTAACTCAAAAATGGACTAGATCTTCACCCCCTTCTTTGACCCCATGGAAACAATGACATCCCCCATATAAGTGGCCCACTGAACTACCTGAGATCTCGACACTACTGTCTTGAGTGACAGCCACCTCCCAAGAATCGGGACACCCAATATGTGATAAAATTCCTTTAGGGTAATGGTCCACTCACCCCTAACTCCTGGAAATTGGAAAGTGTTCTGATCCACATTCTAGTATGAAAATAAGTCACATAATATGTGACTAGCGGGTGTAACGTGAGGAACTTGTGTGATCCTCCAAATACCGGCCCTCTGCAGAGTGTCTCGCTCTGTCTGGGTTAGTGCCTCTAACACTGTTGGGAGCCAATCACACTCTCTCTCTTAGCTCCATTTGATGTACTCCTCATTATGCATCCACCTAGAAACATAGAAAAAGAGTAAGTAACAAAATCTGACTAGAAAAAAACATGTAAAAATGCTAAAAATGTAAAAACAAGTAATTAAAGCATATTTTTTTGAATTTTATTATGAACCACCTCCCTGTGCAGAGTGGCAGTTCCATAACCACTACCTTCTTGGGTGGCAGTCTCGTAACCACTGCCCCGTGTAGGGCAGCGGTCCTATCCTAAACCCACAAATGGCTCGCAAGCCCTAAAAACACATAAAAAATGCATGAAAACACCATTTTTACTAAAATAAAGACCTACCCTATGGGTGCCCCCCCTAGAGACTCATTTAAAACTAGCAATTTCAAAAATTACCCCCCTAAGACAAAGATTTTATCATTTCTACATTTTAGGTTCAAAAACAATAAATTGAGAAGAACTAACCTGAGACTTCGTGGGTTGATGTTCCACTCTCGGAGGCATGATCACTATCTCATCGTGAACATTTTGACTATACTCTTGTCGAAAACTGTCACCATGGGTCCCAGAGCTCAAAAACTATCAAATCAATCTATGTAAATCAATAGTAAAATGAGTTCATTATATATATATATATAGCTTTCTAAAAAATGATTTTGAATGTCCTTCATAGGGTTAGAGCATCGATGAAGGTAAGTTCTAAACCCCACGTAGATGGTAAGTCCTCATTTCATATCAATTTAGTTTTATTTCTCAATTTATTTTATCTATCTACACTTGAGTCCCCTTTTTCATTTTGCAGATAGCGGGATTTTAGATGGCAACCTTCCAACACATGGGCGTGTTAGGTATAACTCCTAACTCCCCATTTTAGGACCACCATACTTGGATCCACTGTCTTACGCCTCTTCATGGCTGAGACACTTCTCCAAGGGGGAAATATGTATGTACCAAAAATTTTAGGGTACTGCACCACCAAAAATATGTTACACATACCCCAATGATGATACAGGTCTCCTCGCAAGGTATTCGGGATCCAGAAAAGCTCACTAGGTATATGTTTGTATCCTGTATGCCTCACCAAGCCTCTACATGCTTTGTTCTACCCTCTGCCCCCCTTTTTCCTCTCATTTTGGTCTTAAGTGATGAGACCGTCACCATGCCTAGGCGGCAGTCCTCTGACCACCGCCCAGGATATGGCGGCGGTCCCGTAACCACCGCCCTACACAGGGCGGCGGTCCTGTGCATGTTTTCCATAAAGTTCCAACAATCACATCAAACGTAAAATTTCAATTTCTATCTACATTTTTCAGCTACTTTGCTTTGCATTTATTTTTTGGCCGCCCTATGAATAGTGTTTTCACTTTGTTTAATGGTTAAAGAGTTCCATTCCAAGTTACCTTCTAGTGAATATATTTACTATAAATAGCTAGCTTGTTTTCAAACAAATTTCCCCTCTCCTTCTCTGTTTAATCATTCTGTATTTTGAGTTTCTTGCTTAGAATTCCAATAGTTTCATGTTTTTCATCCACTACTAGTCTTCCTTTTCTCTTTAGAGGTCATTTGATCTTCTTGTTTCAATCTTGCTTCATTGTTGGTCCATGCAAGTCAGTTTACAATAAGATAGTTTCATTCTTAGATTAGAATCCATTTAGAGTTGCAGGTTTTATGTAGTCACAAAAGATAGTTTCTAGAACTCTTGCCGTATTTGTGTTATATTCCTGCAATAAATCCTGCTAGGAATTGCATGGTCAAGCTCTGTTCACTTGCACTATCTCTCTCTTACTCACATTGTATTTGGTCTATATCCAAAGCTACCATAATTCGAGTACCTTATTCTACCGATGCTATCATATACACACTTTTCTAGATTCAAGAGAACACAAAGGAATGAGGAGATCACACTGAGGGGACAAAGTCACACACAACTAGATTTACCATTGTTCTGTAAACTCCAGGTTTGAGATATCAAAGTTCTAGTTATAGCGTATCAAATAGAGTACTAAATCATTTCATTTCAATCAAATCTCACTCTCGATATTGCCAAGGAAGCTGTGGGGATTGATAGTTTTTGGGAAACTATGATTCATTCCTCACTTCTGAGGTAGGATCGAGAGTCTTTCAATTTAAAACAATTATTTTCTTAGATATTTAGGATAAATTCACAACTCCGCGGGCAAATAGCTACACCGGGCTACTTTGTTTGTTTTAATTTTGTTGTTAGATTAGTTGTCCATTTTCTAAATATATTAGAATATCTGCTCTTTTAATTTTGTTAAAATAATTCATCGAAAATACAAAAATAAAAGAATACATGCATAGTGTAGATACATCTTTCATAATTAGTTTTAGTTAAAAGTTGAATCATTTTGCATGACAATCACGGGACCTAGAGAGCCCAGAGAATACATATTTGAACCAAAATTGCCTCAACTAAATCTCCCTACAACACTTTCTGATATAGATCAAGACCTTAGGATACAGGTCCTTTAAGCAACGGAAAACCTACGTGTAATTAGTGAACAAATGAGAGAGTTAAATATTGAAGATGACAAGGCATACACATTTTGGTCAAATCATCCTAACTATAGAATGCCTTGATAGGATATCCATATGATTGTACAAGGATTTGAAAGAGAATAAGTATTTGGTTGCAATCCTTTAGTTCCACAACCTAACGCAGGAGACCTCCTCATTGACATAGATACTAGCTTACACATTCAAGTTGCCAGAACACTTGTAAGGTATTCTGAGAAAATTACACAACTTCTAGTTCTAAACATAGAGGCTGAAAAGGCGTATGATTATTAGATAATCTAAAGGAGGGATTAACTCTTCACATGACCATAGGAGGTCTGACACAACCACGAACTTACGGTTATGATCCACAGGTCCCACAACCCAACGGGCCTACTAATCAATTAGACATTGATGTTGGTTTACGAACACTAGTATTTAGGTCCTCACCACTTCCACCAGATATTATTACACAATTATCCTTATTAAACATAACAGCTAATGAAGCTAAGGATTTTTGGACTAGACCAGAGAATCGTCCATAAAAACCTAGAGTATCCACTACACGTCCCATCACCATTTTCATGAACTTGTCTGGAATTATACACGAAGCTCCCACAAGTCACTTCCCATGTATCCAACAGCCAAGAAACAGGATCTCAACAAACCTCAACATTGATTGGAGCCTCCAAATAGCTATTATATCTGAATGATCCATTACACCAATTTAGTTTAGTAGGGGCCTTCTTCACCTTAGATTTGTAGTGTCCATTATTACGTATTGAGGATATAAGATTGCCCCACTAGTTTTTCTGTATCCATATATATTTCACATTCAGCGGCCGTCTCGACATGACCTCAGGAGGTCAAGTATGAGGAAGATTTACTGGTAGATTTCCATGCTCGCATGTCACTTCTCCATCATACAGTTACCCTTAACCGCCATTGGTTAAGCTGAAACCATCATCTGTCACCTTTTAACCCCCAAAACAACTTTATTTTGGAGGTTGGAAAAATTTGGCAGATTCCTGAGAGATAACACATCTTTTGAGAACAAGTTTCAATGAGAACATGCATGCAAGGAAGGATATCAAGTATTTTCTCTTGCACATATATCCAACATTCATCCAACAACCACCCAACATAGATTTGATCCAATCAAACAAGAAGGAGAGCACATATAACCCATGCAAGAGCTCCTTAATGTTTAATGATCCTCTGCAGCATTCAACCTCTTATCAACACCTTCATTCCTCACTCACAGATGTCCAGAACCAAGTTCCAAGTAAGTAGAACATTCTACTCTTCTGGTTCATTCATTTAATCATTGTATCTTCATCCTTTGTTGTCTTAGCCACCCATTGACCTCCTTCAATACTCACCCCTCCATATCCCCATTAAATCCTCACGAAATCCCATCCTAACAGTGTAATACCTCATTTTGACCAGTCTAGTCCTTTGTGCAACCATAAGGGAGATCCAAAGCTCATTCTGTGACATTCCCAGTATTCCACAGTAACCAACATTGGTTCTCCCCAACTGGCGGCAGTCACCATTAACCAACATCGGTCACTATATTTACCAATACATCCCATAACAATGACCTACCCACCTATTCTCACATCACCCTTAATCACTTATGACCTGTCTAAGACCTCTATCAGACCTGTAGAGACCCAAAACCAGTTACTTGACCTTCGGATCTTATTTTAACTTATACTATTAGATTAGATATTTCTTATTGTGTTTTAAAAGATATGCCTAAATCATTTTAATTACAATAAGATTTACTTCATTAACAACATTAAATTGTTTTAAACAGTGGACTGACAGCCGTCTAGGAAGTATCACACTTGCCAGATCTAGCACATGCTAGGCAGTACACTGCACATATTGTTTAACTTTTATTCGGTGGTCTTGTGTTCCATTTCAGGCAGTTCCTCCCAACAAAAAAGAAGCTCTCATGATCAGTTGTGAATTTTGAGGTCACACATACCCAACAACCTATCAACCATCATTTCAACAGGTATTCCTCCTATGCCTGTTACCCTATCTGTTTCGTCACTTTCAAAGAAATGTCTAAGAATCGGGGTGAAACACCAGAACCTACAACGTTAGCTCCGGAACCATTGAAGCTAGCTTCAAAACATATAATGTTAGCTTTGAAACCATTGGATTTAGCTCTAAAACATGTATCAACAAAGTAATGTTAGCTCTGGAATCATTGGAGTTAGCTCCGGAACCTGCATCAACAGAATGATAGTTTTGAGGAATATTGAAAAATGAAAGAATCTAATGGTAAATATGAGAGAGGTTTTTGTTCACATAATTTTTTTTACAAAAACCTCATTCATATTTGTTACAGGTTTTATCAATGAAGAGAAATCTAACTTTCAGTGAGCTGCAGTTCGAGGAAAAAGTATATCAAATGAGAACAAAATGTTCCATAAACAGAAACAAAAAATTGAAATGGAAAATTTGAGAGATACTTTTGTTCAAAGTATTTTTTTTAAAAAAAACCTCATTTTGACTTGCTACAAGTTTTACCAATGAAGAGAAATCTAACGTTTAGTGAACTGTAGTCTAAGGAAAAATCATATCAGATAAGTGTTAAAAGTTCCACAATCAAAAACAACAAAGTGAAATGGAAAATCTGGGAAAAGTATTTGGTCTAAATCATCTTTTGAGGAAAAAAACTTTTTTAATACTATAGGAGAATAAAATCATTCTGATTCTTGTTACCAAAAAGAAAGGAGAAGATTTTGGGAGCAAATCTTCCTAAAATAAGTAAGATAAGATTTGACTCCAATAATATATCTGTCTCCATATTTTGTGGAGATGGATATCTTAGTTGTTAGGATTGGAATAAAGATAAGATTAGGGTTGTATTTCCTAAAATAAGGAGTTTGTTGGATGCATGATCTATAAATGCAACCTTCCACACTGAGATATGTAATGTCTTCTCCCAAGAAATAAAGATCTGTTCTTTCCTCTCAAATATTATGTAGTTTTAAAATATCGGAAGTATGATTTAAATCCTTTTCCAAGGAATGATTTCTCTACTCATTTCAAGGAAGATGGATCTATGTATTTATGTTTATGTTTATTCATTTATCTGTAATTCATTCTGTTGTATTGTTTTTGACTTTGTATTATGAAAATTTAGTTTGTTGTGAACCTATAGGTGTTTCATTTAATTTTGTTTATTTCCAATTCAACAATTTCGATTTATTGAAGAGTTTTTTTATTTCCTGCAAGTTTGATTTCTGTCATACAAGTGTGATTTATTCCATGTAAACTTTATTTCTGCAAGTGTGTCTTTATTTCAGCAAGTGTGCCTTTATTTCTGCAAGTGTTCCTTTAAATTTCTGTGATTTATTTTATGCAAGTTTGGTTTGTGTTTAAAGGAGTTTTTTTCTAAATATATCATTCTATTAATGCATAAAACCACTAGACACCAACTGATTGACATTATTAATGGCGAGGATTGATGACCCTCATCAACTAGTTAAAAGTATCAATACATGCATTGATGAGAAGAAACAACTTTGTAAGCATCATTAAGACCAAATGAAATTTGATGAACACAAAGTATCAAGAAATCCCTTAGTCAAAGAAAGATAGAATCTCCTTATTCTTGTATTAAGTTCTTAAACAAAAGTTCTACATAGTGGAGAAATGGAGGAAATTGAGAAGGGGGGAAATGAATAATTTTCCTATCTCCTTTGTTTTGTCAAGGTAGAATGCACTCTTGAGCTTACAAAATTAATGAACAAACCTTTGAAATGGGAATGACATTACAATTTATAGAAAGAGAGGTGACTTATAATCTTCGCCCCAATGGATTTTCGCTTGTCCTTGTGCAACTTAAAACTTTTCAATTTCCTGGGAGAATATCAAGTCCCTTTTTATAACATAAAGGTGACTTATTACATTAGGAACATTAGGACATATAAAAACTTGCAACCCCAACATGAAATTAGGATATTGGAAAGTGAGAGAAAGTTGGGGGGAAGAGAAGAGAGAAAGAGAGAGAGAGAAGAAGAGGATATGTCATTCCCGATGCAGTTTGCTAATCCTTGTTGATGGAAAGCTCCAAATGCAGTGAAACTTTGAATCTTTGAACTCCTTGCACACTGTGAAAATCCATCAAATTAGCTCACGACTGCTAGCCAAGTTGAGTGAATTGTTCTATTAATGACCATAACTCCCATCCTCCGTTTGATATACCATTTTTAGTGAGAGGTTATTTTTACCTCTTCTTGACCGTCGTGATGAGATGAATTCCATCATTTGATCCTGTGCACATTACCCTTGCCTTGGCCATTTTTTTGGGTTGACATACTATTTTTATTAAGCACCCATATACGAAGCTTATTATTTTTAGTAAGTAGTCATTTTAACTATTTTCTTCTCCAGAAAATCATTTTGACTTCCTAGTGACCTGTGGTACACACTACTTTCACCACAACTACTTTTGATGATGACTTTCCAAACATAGGAAGTATGTATAGAAAACCTTACAATTTTTAGAAAGTGTGTTTCTAGTGCTCGTTTTGTGATGGAACATATTTTTTTAGACCCGTCTCATCATCATGACCATGTGCTCCAAATTTCGCATAATGTTTCACACTATAATGCTAGGAAATAAAGTTTAAATTTTTTTGACTAGTAGTGGCTTCAAACACGAAGCTGCCATGGTGGCCATTAATGAAGCTCAAAATTGGTAGGTCTTATTTGTGTCTCCGTTTGTGATGAAAACAAATCCATTGTGATATATTTTTGATTTGGAGCTCATTTGGATGTTTTTAGCTCATTTCCATTGTCAAAATGATGGGAAATCCGATGAATGTGAGCCAGTGCATGAAGTGAGGATTTTATTGGATTAAATAATTTTGGGCACCATTTTACCTCTCATTTATTACATCTTGATCACCTTGAAATATTAGGAATTCTGTAAAAGACAACATCTTGACTCGACTTGTATTTTGTGAAATATGAAGTTTTCTCAATTGGGTGACTTTAAAGTAATCTGAAAAATAGTCTTCATTTTCTTCTCATTCTTTGTTTCTTTAGCACTTTGGATAATTCCTTCCCCAAAAAACTATGTATTTTCATGGATTGGGTTTTTATATTGCCATGGCAGAGCTGGTTTGGATCAGAAATGGTGGACTAGGTGTCTAGACAAGCTTCAGAAAAGCCATGACATGGTGAGGAGTTGTGGAGGAGAAATTAGAGGATGAAAACAACTAAGTGCCCGGATTTAAATTTTCAAAAAATGCACATAAAGGGGATCAGATAATTTTTGTGTCCCTAATGTCCCTCATCTTAGGGGTGTGAGGGACATCAATTTTGATGGTTGTCAAGAGGATGACACATTTCCTCGATCTGACGGCAAGGGATTTTCATGAAAAAGCACGAGAAGCACTGGGGGCTCAAAACCGGTCACGTGGATGACCAAAAGACTCCCCATAGGGGCTGATAAATTTTTCCCATGTCTGATGTATTTGACCTCAGGGACATGAGGGACATCAAATTCCATGGTGGTCCTGTATCTGACACATTTCCTTGATCCGATGGTAGGGAATTTGAGCTCCAAAAGTGCACCTGGGGGTTGAACTGTAAAGTCTGAAGGTCACATGAGGGTCCTAGAGGCCACATGGGTGCTGGGAACATTTTTCCAAGGTTGTTGTACCTAGCCTCAAGGACGTCAAGGACATAAAATCCCATCAAGATCCTAGCATTGACATGTTTTCTCTCAAAATTTGGCTAAGTCCCGAACACGCTCCAAGAGGGCAACTGACGATGATGATAACTTGAAATCCTGGTGGAATGTATTTGTGAAATGTTGTATGATCCTAAATGGAAACTTACTTTTGAATAAAATGGTGTGGGTCTCATGTCTTGATTCATCCATTTGATCCCTGAAAAATCAAAATTGTGATTTGTTACTCCACCTGTGCCTAGGAAAACATGCCTGCAAACACTATGCACCAAAGTGTTGAAAAAATATGATTTCACCATCATGTAGGGATTGGAATCCAATTTTTGTAAATGTTTTTTTTTTACTCCTAACTCCATTTGGAGCTCCTGGAATCACCTTCTGAAGCTCAGTGATTTTTTTGGCTTGTGCACTAAATAGGCATGTGAACCCTAATTCTGGTGAAACTACCCCAACTTCTTCGAGACCTTCCAAAATATTCCTAAATCATCTCCACAATGTCCCAAAACCTTTGGATCACCTCCATGTTCACTTATGCTCTTTTTTTCCACTCATTGTGGTTGATTGGAGCCTGGGAAGGTCAATGATAACCCTTCTTACAACTACCTATAGCTTTGCAAATGAGCTCTTAAAATCACCTAGGGGAATGAATGGATTTCCCTAAATCACCTAAGGGGATGAGATAACATTAATTGGGAGGTCAGTTTTTACTGACATGAAAAACCTGGGGTGTCTTGGAATGATAGGACTTGAAAACTTTAACACATGGGTATCATTGTCGTGCTTCGAAATTGTAAATTTCCATTTTACACATTTACACGACATCAGATGGCTCTATCTTGGGGACATGACATGGACTGAGCATAGTGAATACATGGTGTGAATAATCAATAATCTCAACTTTAGACAACATATTGACTAATTATTTATCTATTGGGCCCTGAGGATTCATGTACAACTTACAACAAGAGAGAGAGAGAGAGAGAGAGCAAAGAAGGAAACACACACACACACACACACACAAAAAGGAAAATATGCACACAACAGGAAGGGAAACATGCCACAACAGAAAGGGAAACATACCTAGAAATCACCTATAGTACAAGGTAGGGGACAACCTACTTTCAATGAATCTCTTTTCATTCCTTAAAAGTTGCCGCTGATTGGGAAACACTGAGTGATGTTCTTTGTGAAGCCATTGATAGGGTCCATAAAGTAACTTCCTCTCCTTTGTTTTTTACCAAATCCAGTTGCTTTCACAATTATCTTTTTACTTAGTAGGAGTGATTCTATATGAGCTTCTTGATGTTTAGGCCTTCACTTATAAATTTAATTGCCTTTATCTTCTTTGAAGTCGGTCTCATAGCACCTGTTGCCTTCTACATTTATCCACATAGTTGATTCTTCATTGGACATCTCGTCACTGACCCAAAGCCGATTTTTCGTTCAAATTTGTTGAATATTCTGAGTGAGTTTCTTTCCCGGGCCTATGCTCATTGATATCTTCTCCATTCCATGAAAAACCTTAGATTCATCCCTTATCCCTACTCCACTATGAGGAATTTGAGTACTGGTAGGAGGATTGGAAGTGGCCTCATACTTGTATTGTATGGCCATGACATAAGTTAAGAGATCAAGGATCAGCTTGGGGTCTTCTACAACTTCTACTACATCCAGTATTTCTTACATGAAATTATGCTTTGTTTTTCCCTGAAACTCATCTTTTTACCCCTTTGAAGAATTCAGCTCAAGGTAACTATATCGAGGGATTACCTCATCATTTTGGGAATTGCTGCACTCTACCAATCCTTCATAAAAAAGAACTTCATCTTCAAATGGGAAAGAAAATATCTCCATTTCGTTATTGTATCCATAAACCATTAGCTCAAGATTGGCATCATATTTTTCAGATTTCCTTATCTCAATATGACCAACCTTCTCATTGGTTAAGGCTTCCAAATCAGCTCCATGCTTGTCTTGCATATTCATGGCTTGCATCAGGAGTTCAAGATCAAGCTTAGGGTCCTTTGTTTCTTCCACAGCTCTTAGAAGTTCTTGTACGGAGATTTATTTCAATCCCTTCATGGGATCATCACAAAATGATTTTGTCTCTCCATAGATGGCTTAATTGAGATCATCTTCATCCCCAAATGGGAATGAGAATAACTCCTCATCTTGGATAAACATATAAGCTGATTTTTCTTCTTGAAAATCATCAAGAACCATTTCCTCTTCCTCATGGTTTGCATCGTCTAGTAATTTGGGGCTGCCCTCTTATAACTAAAATCTCCTCAATGCTTCTTCAAAGTCCAAATATCTCTGGGAAGCCATGTTTGGACCTATCAATATGGGAATATTCTCTTCCTCCTCAGTTGTCATAAAGTGATTCATCCACCTTCTACCCTGGTAAAAATGTTAGCTTCTTGGCTTCCGGAATTTCATACAGTCTACCTCATCTTCTTCTCGGGAAGTAATTTCTCCATGTCTCCCTGCACTTTTATGGTTGTAGAATACCAATTCATCTAAATTTTTCATCACAAGTCTCAAAAAAACTTCTACTCAACAACATTCTGAACAAGGCTGGGACTTTTAACACCAAAATCATTGATGAAACTTTCTTATCTAGAAATTTGGTGAGAGATACATGTGCATCTTTGACCTTCCCTACAAGTGAGACCTCTTTTGACTCTAAAGAGTAACAAGACCCACTGGGTGGAGTCATGGTAAGTTTGAGAGCCTTGAAGACCTTCAAAGTCATCACGTTGTCTAAGGAACCAAAATCTATTATGCAATTATTTAGTACATATTCTCCAACAAAAAGGGAGATGTAGAAAGTTTCATCTTTATCAATCTTTGATGGACTCAGAGAAAACATGTTCTGTGAGGGAGGTGTAGGTGGCTTTGGTAGTATTCATTTAGGATGATGAGCTACATCATTCGGTGTTAGAATACAATTCCTAATGTATTAAACAAACCTCTCAAACTGTTCAGGATGGGTTTACAAATATTCAGTTTTAGTAATATTCACTTTGGATTTGTTTGCATATTCTATGAAGTCAAAGGGAGAAGTTACAAAAAAGGGGGTGAAGGGACTGATTTTGGAGTCCAGATAGACTTAGGAGCAAGATTTTATGTTTAAGGAATGGAAGGTATTTTGAACAACATACTAGGAACTTTCAAGGTATTATATTTTACAGGAGAAAATTTATATTTAGACTTGGAAGAGACATTGAAAGACTTACTTGAGATTTCAGGAGCCTTCTTACTTGCTACACAATCAGGATCCAACAATACAGACTACATGGAAGATGGAAGTGGGGATCCTCGACTGATTATTTTGGTTTTTGGAGTCGCCACAAGAGGATCATCAACCTTCTTTTATTTTGCAACAATAGAGGGAGATGCTATTTTCTCATACTAAGAATGATTGAATACCACACATGAGAAACTAGGTGCATCCTCTTCATCTTCTTCGTCACCTCTAGAACACTCACAAAATTTGATTTGTCTATCATTCTCAAGTTCATTGATCTCTAGGAAGTTGCCACCTTCACTTTCTTGTTCAATATCTTCTTCACTTTCTTGAAATATTCAATTTACATTCATGGGTGGGGCCTCTAAGGTAAGCCTTCGAGGTGCTCCTATAATTTGATTTGTGTTGCTTCTTTAAGAAGAAGCTCTTTCAAATATTTCCCTCATCAACGATGGATTGGTTCTCTCATCTCTAGGATTTTGGGTCTTTCCTTTTGATGGATTTTTGATATTTCCAGAGAGGATGAGATCGTCATCAAGTTCAATGGCCATCCTTTAAGCTTCTACAATGTTCCTTGGTTGGGGTATTCTCCGTAACAATCCTACTTCTGATGATTGAGCATTGATGAAGAATCTCTTGACATTGTTTTGAGATGGAGAATCCTCTTCAGGTATCTTGCAAAGAAACTATTAGAAACGAGCCAAGAAGTCTCTCATGGTTTCATTTTCTCTTTTCTTTATTTGAGATAATTGCACCATGAGGTCCTAATAATTTTTAGTGGATTTAAATCTTTCCTCGAATGTAGTCTTGATATCATTCCAACCAGTGATGGATCGGGAAGGAAGGAGGTAGAACCATTCTGCTGATTTTTCTTGGAGGGACTCCACAAACAATATTACAATGAAATCTTCATGTTGTACACCAAGAATCCCACATGATGTGGTGAAGGACGATATGTGCTCTTCAAGGAGTTGTATGCCATCACCTTTCAACTTTGGAAATTTCTTACAAGAAATTTTTTCTAGATCACGAAGAGGTGGTTCAAGAGAGAACATACCTGTATTTACTCCCCATGAAACAATGGGTTGAGTTATTTCTAATTCATCTGTCATTGTTTCCACTTCAGGTTTTACTTCAACAAATTATTCTTCAAATTCTAGCACTAAAAAAATCTACAATAGGAATATAAAACTGCACTGTGGAATACGAAAGGTCACTTGTAAGAAATTGATAGTGTATCCTTCATAAATTGATTTTCATGAACTTTTTTCTTTCAATATTTCATTCTTTTTTGTATTTTGGGACCTTGCGGTCATATTTTGGGTGCAGATGCTGCCAAGTTGGGCCCCATGGTGGGTGCCAAAAAAATTTGGCGAGAAATTTTTTCATGTGGACAAACTTGTGGATTTATTTCCAATGTTCTGTGAATCTAAGTGCCTCTACTTATTTGGTGTAGATGTCATACATGCATGCATGAGTAAAATGTGAGTTTTATCCTAGTGGCCTTTTGACCAAGGATCCAATAGGGGCACTCCACTAACCCTGCAGCAAAGCTAGCAATTTATTGCAAGGGAAAACATTGTCTGAAGAGCGGGAAAGGGGAGTGAGAAAATAGGTAGGAAAAACAATGTTGGAGATAGGAAATCAAATTCCTTCACACACTAGCTAAAAGTATCATCGCATTCATTTATGAGACAAAATTTTTTGTAAGCATCATTAAGACCAAATGAAATTTGATGAACACAAAGTATCAAGAAATCCCTTAGTCAAAGAAAGCTATAAACTCCTTCTTCTTGTATTAATTTATCAAACAAAAGTTGTACATAGTGGAGAAATGGAGGAAATTGAGAAGGGGGAGAAAGGAAGAATTTGGCTATCTCCTTTATTCTGTCAAGGTAGAATGCACTCTTGAGCTTACAAAATTAATGACCAACCCTATGAAATGGGAATGGTGTTATAATTTATAGAATGAGAGGTGACTTATCATCTACCCCCAATGACATTTTATATGTCCTTGTGCAAATTAAAGCTTTTTGACTTCCTAGGAGAATATTAAGTCCATTTTTATAACATAAAGGTGACTTATTACATTAGAAACATTAGGACATATTAAAAATTGCAACCCCAACGTGAAATTATAATATTGGAAAGTGAGAGAAAGTTGGGGAGAAGAGGACAAAGAAAGAGAGAGAAGAAGAGATGTAATTCTCGATGAAGTATGTTGATACTCGTGATGGAAACCTACAAATGCAGTGAAACTTTGAATCTTTGAACTCTTTGCACACTCTCAAACTCCTTCAAATTAGCTCATGAACACTCACCAAGTTGAGTGAACTATTTTGATCATGACTGCAACAACCAACCTATGTATGATATAATATTTTTAGTGAGAGGTGATTTTTTTGACCATCGTGATGTGATGAACTCCCTCATTCGATCATGTGAACATTACCCTTGCCTCAGCCACTTTTTGGGTTGACCTACTATTTTTAGTAAGAACCCATATAGGTAACTAACTATTTTTAGTAAGTGGTAATTTTAATTGTTTTCTTCTCCAGACAATCATTATGACTTCCTGGTGACCTTGGGTACACACTTCTTTCACCACAACTGCTTTTGATGACGACTTTCCAAACATAGCAAATATGTATAGAAAAAATTATTAGTTTTAGAAAGTGTGTTTCTAGTGTTCGGTTTGCAATGGAACATATTATTTTAGAATCGTCATGTCATCACGACCACATCCTCCAAATTTCACATAATGTTTCCCACTAGAATGCAAGGAAATAAAATTTAAAATTTTCACCTGGTAGTGGCTTTGAGCACGAAGCTTCCATCGCAGCCATTAATGGAGCTCGAAATTTGTAGTTCTAATTTTTGTCTTCATTTGTGATGAAAACAAATCCATTACGATAGGTTTTTAATTTTAAGCTCATGTGTAAATTTTTAGCTCGCTTCCATTTCTGGAATGATGGGAAATCTGACAAATGTGAGCCAGTCCATGAAGCGAGAATTTTTTGAAAAAATAATTTTGGGCACTATTTGACCTCTAGTTTATTGCATCTTGATCACCTTGAAAAATTAGGAAGTATGAAAAAGATGACATCTCGATTCTACTTGTATTTTGTGAGATATGAAGATTTCTCGTCGAGCGACTTCAAATTTATCTTGTAAAAAACCTTCATTTTCTTCAAGTTAATCGTTTCTTCAGCACTTTTGATAATTCCTTCCCCTAAAACCTATGTATTTCCATAGACTAGGTGTTTATGTGGCCATGGCAAAGATGGTTTGCATCAACAATGGTGGACTGGGTGTTTGGAAAAGCTTGAGCAAAGCCAAGGCATGGTGAGGAGCTATGGAGGAGAAATCAGAGGAAGAAAATGGCTAAGTGCTAGATTTAAATTCTCAAAAAATGCACATGGAGGGGCTGGAAAAAAAATTGTGTCCTTGAGGTCCCTCACCTCATGGGCATGAGGGACATCAACTCCCATGGTGTTCAAGAGGACGACACGTGTCCTTGATCCAATGGCAAGGGATTTTCTTGAAAAAGCACTACAAGCACTTGGGGCTGAAAGCTGGTCACATGGATGACCAAAGGAATCCCCATAGGCGATGGGAGAATTTTTCCATGTATTTTCTCCCTGAACTCAGTTATGTGAGGGAAATAAAATTCCATGGTGGTCCTGGAGCTGACACGTGTCCTAGATCTGATGGTAGGGAATTTGAGCTCCAAAAATGTACCTGGGGGCTGAACTGTCAAGTCTGACGGGCACATGAGGGTCCAGATGTCACATGGAGGCTTGGTGAATTTTTACAAGGTTGGTATTCCTGACATCAGGGACATAAAATCCCACCAGGCTCCTGGTGTTGACACGTGTCCTCTACAAATTTGGCTAAGTACTAAACACGCTCCAAGAGGGAAACTTGTGACGATGATAACTTGAGCTCTGAGTGGAATTTATTGGTGAAATTGTATATGATCCTGACTGTAAATTTCCTTTTTAATCCAATGGTGTGGATCTCATGTCTTTATTCATCCATTTGATCCATGAAAATTGGAATTATGATTTGGTACTCCACCTTTACCTAAGAAAACTTACCTGCAAACCCTATGCACCAAAATGTTGTAAAAAATATGATTTCACCATCATGTAGGGCTTGGAACCTTCTTTTCATTGATGTTGTTTTACTTCTAACTCCATCTAGAAATCCCAGAATCACCTTCCGAAGCTCAGTAGTTGTTTTGGCTTGTACACTGACTAGGCCTATGAACCCTAATTCTGGCAAAACTGCCCCGACTTCTCCGAGACCTAAAATATTCCTGAATAATCTCCATGATGTACCGAGACCTTTGTATTACCCCAACATCCACTTATACTCTTGTTTTCTTCTCCATGTGGTTGCTCCGCCCCTAGGAAGGCTAGTGATAGCCCTTCCAACAACTGCAGGTAGCTTTGCAAATAGACTCCTAAAATCACCTAGGGGGAATGAATGGAATTTCCTAAATCACCTAGGGGCATGGGATAAAATTATTTGGTAGGTCACTTGGAATGAATACACAGACCTAGGGTGTCTTGGAATGATAGGACTTGAAAATTTTAACATAGGGGTATCATTGTCGTGCTTGGAAATTGTCAATTTCCTTGTTGCACATTTGCACGAAAAGAGGTAGAATGTATAAGTATGGTGTAGGATAAGTATATGGGATTTTATATGTAATGAGGCATAAGATTTTTTTTCATGTTTTGGGAGGGATTTGGTTTGGGTGCCCCACCTTTCGATAAGAAAAATGTTTTCTTTTCTTACTTTTTTTTAGGGAGACATAAGAGATTGCAGGGAGGCATAAGAGTATATTAAGGGAGGCATACGAGTTTTGTAAGGGTTTTGAGTTTTGTTTTTGAGGGTTTAAGGTAGGCACCTAATCCCATTCGGAGGCATAAGTGATCTCTCCATAAATTCCTTACTGCATTGGCTTTGATTTTATCAAGGCTTGTGTATTTTGAAAGTTGCATTTTTGTGTTTTTTATCCTTGTGTTTGAATATGTGTTAAATGACTGTGAATGTTTCTATTGTGATGTGGAAGAATTATTTTAGTTTTCATGAGTTGTATCCATTCCTTATGGCATTTTGGTCAGGGCTCGGGGGTTAATTAGGAGTATAGCTTCTTCATCTCATTGGATTATTGGTTGGGTGGAGAATGTTGCCTCTCCACCATTTTTTTTTGTTGTGATTGAAGTGAAGAAATGGTGGAGCTCTTGTTGAATATTTTAGACTTGGATAATTTGTAGAAGACAAAAAGGAAATCTCTCATTTTTAAAATCTTTCATGTAATTCCCACTTAAGGTGGAATGTTATTAGTCTTGCATTTAAAAGAAAAGTTGTATTTTATGGTTTATTTATCAAGTTGTAATGTATTTTTGGAAAGGAATATTTTTTCATTATAAGAAAATAAGTTATTCTCAAAATAGAAAGAAGGTTCATTATTATTTGTAGGTGTTGTATTATTGTAAGACTGAAGGAAGAACTTAGAATTTGTAAATCAATAAGAATGTATCCTTAGCAAATTTTGAATGTAATATAATGCTTGTGCTTTCTTTGAATAAGTGATTGTAGTTGTAATGGATAAAATGCAATAAGTTATAGTGGATTAACTTGTTGAAGGAATTACATTCTTGTTGCAGAAATGAAAGTAATGATACTTAGGAATAGATGGAATTTACTTTCTTCACTTGAGCTTGAAAGTAATTTTATTAGAAAAATATTCTTGTAGTTGTTCTATATGCTATTGAAATATAAAATCTATGTAACTAGTGATCTAATTCATGGAATAAATAAATGGTTTAAAATTTCAACTAGTGACCTTAGCACCTAAATTCAAGCTAAGGATAAACTATAAATAACCCTAGTAAAAACTATTTTTAGAAAAATTGTCGAAATGAAGGTTCTATTTCAGAAGAACAAGACCACCGCCCTGTGTAGAGTGGTGGTCTCCGGACCTCTAGCCTTCACAAAGCGGCAGTATCTGAACCACCACCTACATAGGGCGGTGGTTCCTGAATCACCACCTAGGTAGGGTGATGATCAAAGGACCATTAACGTGCTCAGGGTGACAGTTTCATCACTATCGGTAGAAAAATAAAAATCCGTGACTTTGCAACTTTAAACTTGGTTTTAATTAAAAATTTGAGCCTACAAAAATGAAAAGGAAATCACTATCAAGTCATAAGGGAGTAAACTCATTGTTTTAAACATGTAAATATTTAAATGGGAATTTAAATGTATTAAATCTCTTAGATTAATGTGAAAGAGGGTTTTTCCCAAATAGAGAACCCAAAAATGGAAATAACTAAATAAATACTCTAGATTTAGAGTGGAAACCTCTACAATCAACTAATACAAGACATTTCCATAAGAAATCTATAAACTAAACTAAACTAATCTTGATCTAAATGAATCACTCCATTGCTCCCCTCTTTGATTTCATGGCTTTCACTCCTCCAACCTACAAATTAAAGAAAAGAAAAGAGACCAAAGGAGGAGGCTAGGGAAAGGAAAAATGTTACTAAATTTTCTTAAGGATGGTTAGTGTTAGGTTTGAGCTCTGAGATATAGTGGCCACAACGGATTTGAACCAAGGGTTAAGAATAAACCCTACAATTGTTAGGTGACAATATTCATATTATGGTTTTCTTTTAAATAAATCAAATGTATGTGAAAATGGGTGAATGGGGCCACTTAGTGCCCTAGTGTGTTAAGTTAATTATTTAGGTCTCCTAGTATGTTTTAGTAATTATTTAAATGGACATTAAGGCTAATAATTTAAGGTAACTAAGGTAACCAAGTATAAAGGTTTAATAAATAAGGGTTTGAATGTTGATTTAGGAGGGGCAAACCATTTAACTAAGTAAAATAATTTATGGCACTTTCCTAGCAGATTGTAATTAAAATTGACATTAGAAATGAATTAAGAAAATTTAATTATTAATCTAGACCTGATCTATCTAATGCAATGTAGCAATTTTTGGTAGGAATTAATTAAATGTATTATAGGGTTTGACACCCTTGCAACCATTTAATTTTTTTTTAAAAATACGCAACTTTCCAGATAGTTATTTAAGGATTAATGTGTTTTTAGAACGTTGAAATTATGGGCATTACAAGTAGCAAAGGGATTCTTACAACAACCTAGAATTGATTGTGTTGAAACTTTTTCACTAGTGGAAAAACTTGACACAGTTAGAACTATCTTAGCCATAACAGCTCAGAATAACTTGAACGTATATCAAATGGATGTCATGTAAGCATTCTTAAATGGTTTTCTTGAAGAAGAAGTTTATGTTCAATAGCCACTTGGATAAGAAGTTTATGTTCAACAGTGAACCCTCCCCAAATTACTATGCACCCACCACCCTCGCGTACCCACCGTCCCACGCACCACTCCCCTGCACTTCACCTTGCCTCCATCCATGTACCCCACTCCAAACCCTCATCCCTTAATATTGCCAACAACAAAAAATTGGCTTTAATAAACCACAAAAAAAATACAGTTTTTACCTTGTGGGATCTCTTATTTAGTCCAGGTTTTGTTATATCTAAATATATATATATTCAGGTGGATTTTCCATCCTTACAAAAAATAAAGAGTTGGGTATTCTAAATGCCCAACCCAAAGAGATATTGGGTGAAGAAACATGCAAAACAAAATACAAAAAATAATAATAATTATGAGGTTATCTATTTAAATCTCCATGAAACCAAGCTTCCAAGCTCCTCCTTAACCTACACTTACAAATGACAAAACGAAACAAAATGAGAAGAGGAATGGAAAAGAAAAGAGAAAACATAAAGATGTTTAGGGTAACTTTAGGGCATGAGTCAAATCTAGGGTCAAGATTAGATCTATCCTAGGGATCACATTAAACCCGACACACTTTAACTCATGGACATTTTATGGGAATGGGAAATAAATTAAAGAGGGGTGTGTGGGAAACATAATTAAAAATTGGGGAAACTAATTAAATTAAAAGGTGTGTAGACTTATTAAAGGTTACCCTAGTAAACACTTAATAAAAATAAATAATTAAGTTGTTTTGGGTTAGTGTTTATTTAATTATGGGTAAATTAAATTTTTATAAATTAACTATTAACGAGAAACGGTTAAGAAAATGCTTAATATTATGTGTTCACTTTTTTAAAAAAAATTACCCAAGTTTTCTCGTCACATTTTGGTGAGGTTCTCGGTGTCCTGAGGCGGGGTACCACATTTAGTATCAGAGTGATAGTTCACACACGCGGACACTCTGGGTATATAATTAATTAGCTAATAATATTTTAATAACATTAACAAAAACAATTAAAACATTTCCGTAACCATTTATAGTCTAATAATCCATTTTCTTGCCTCGTAAATAGGATGAGACCCACAAGACACCGATCGGTTAGGGATTTGGAATATAATTCTCCTACGCCTGAGCCGTAGGCACCCAAGTTCAAACCCAAGATATTCAAGGCTCTTTAGCAGTTGATCAGTGTTGTGAAACAACGCCTTCCACCACTGCAGGAGATGAGAGAGGAGGTTATCTAGTCAGGAGACGAGGAGCTGATAGGTGATGACGCACACTCAGAGTCGCTAGAGAATGATACCCGAGGTGGGAGAGGTTGCGTATCCCTTCCATTCACCATGAGAGGGTGGTATCGTACCGTCGTAGCCATTCTCATATATTTTAAGGACCATTTGGGGATAGGCGACCCCATTCACCTATTAGACCGCATCGTCAGGATTGTGATATAGGTAGTGTGATTAGAGAACTACTTCGTTTGTAGCCACCTACATACACCAGCTATATAGATGGATTTGGGGATGAGTCATGGCTCCTTAGCCTTGATATCTAATTTTGATTACACTATTACAAGAATAATATCAAAGCCAAGTTTTCTATACACCTCCTTTGAGACACAACAGGCATTTGGTGGAGGAATGAGGAGTATAATCTCCATTTGGATCGAGATACAGTGCCCTGGGAGTTTTTTTAGGAGCATTTCAGGGCTCATTATATGTCAAAGAACTTCATATAGAAGAGGATTGATGAGTTTCACGACTTATGACAAGGCTCTAGGATAGTGGAAGAATATGAGAGAACTGTCTTGGATATTTTGTAGTATGTGTGTTGGGTTTCAGAATGAAACATGGATAGAAACCACACTCAGGGGAAAAATTTGTCTCTCCACTTTAATGGGATAGGTTCCCTTATTGAAAGTAGAAAAAAAAATGTACAAATATAAAACTATGAATATTTGGACCCTAACATTTATGGAATGTTTTAATACTTAAAAAGATTATCAATACGAAGGATTGGAAGAGTAGAGAGATGGAGGAAGGAAGAAAAAAAATGTTTTCAGGAGATATAGGTAGTAGAATATATCCTTACTCACATTAAACTAAAAAAATATAGAAAAATATCAATCACTTCATCACCAATGCGAATCTGTAGACACAAAGTTCTAAAGATTACATAGACAAGAACACAAAGTTTCTTTTTAATGCAAAGACAAATGATCCATTGAATCGAGCAAGGAGATATATATATATATATATATATATATATATATAAAAGAGGAAATGAGAAAGAAAGCTTTTGTATTATTGAATTACTTCTAAAATTTACAACGTTCCCAGAAAACCAGCCCCCCTTTTTTTCATGGCCAAAACATGTTCTTATAACAATTTGTTTACATCTGTACTTTGTCCCCCAAGAAAAGAATATCCAATAGGAATAATGTTTGTTGTAGATCTCATTCTTGGAAAGTGACATGAAACAAACACACTCATGAAAACTAGCGGTTCAAAAAGGTGAATATTTCATCATTTTGAGCGTGATTACTTTAGAAGGGGGCATCTCATGATTTTATTATTGACGTGGTCTTGCCATTTCCACCTTTTAACCACTTTCATAGCACCCGAGTGCTTACTGGTAAGTTTTCACCCTTTTTCATTATGTATGCCTGATAAAATCTATTTTCTGATAATCAAAATTTACATCTCTTTAAACTTATTAATTTGGCTCCACAACAAACCAAAAATGCATCTCATGAATAAACAACAAGGAAATAGAGAGAGAAAAATGAAGAATGGTTCACATTTGTATTCTTTGGAGCTCTGGTTCGTTAATGGCGTCAAAAACTAGATGAGTGCATTGTTTCCACTCTTTCCCTCTGTCAGCTTTGAAATTGGACCCTACACGTGGCAGGATCCAAGAAATGATGGGCCTAGGGAAAAACTCCACATTTTAAGACATTTGGGAGAAAAATCACATTTTCTCATTTTGTTCTGTTGGACCACCTTGATTTTTAAACATGACCACGTGGCACACCCTGATTGGAAAAGGGTTCACGGCTCAAATTCTCATTTTCCTGCACTGGCTCGCTATCACGATTTCATTCTTCAACACATGGCATCAACTGATTGGTTGCAGGGGTGTGCTTCACTTTTATACTTTATCTATTTTGAAAAGGGGAAAATTCCAACTTATCCCCCGAAAGTTCATGCCTCTGCCATTGACTTTTCAATGTAGGCAATGTGTGCCTTTTTGATTCACTATGGGCTTCAACTTAGAAGTTATCCCTTCACATGAGCGGGGCCGTGGGTCATTTTAGAACTTTTCACCTTTTGTGGAAACAAATATAAAATTCCTAAAGTCACCCGTTGGTCCGCCAATGTGCATATGACCTGAAAAATGACCACGTGTCCCTTTGCGTGAGCAGGGTTGTGGGTCATTTTAGAAAATTTTTCCCTTTCTCCATAATGCCTTAGAGAATAAAAATGATCCATCACCCTGAACTTCTGCCAAAACTGCTCCAGCCAATGAGGGACCCATAGGGATGTGGGGTAAATATGACATGTTTTCCAAAATCACCAAAAGTGATAAGTTCAAAAAGTAACCCGTCCGGCCACATCTAATGAGAAGAAAACATGTAGCTTCACCTTCTGAGAAAGAATTTTTACAAGGAAAAAAATGTAGAAAATTACAGAGAACCGGAAAACGCCATTTTTGCACCCGATGAAGATTTTATTTCTACACAAGGTTAATATGTGAAGAATGCAAGTTTCCACATCCTTCAAATGCATAAAAGAAGATCATAAAACCCCTCCCATCCATGAGAAATAGATAGAATGTTATAATGGCCGTAGACTAAGGAAATGCATAAAACTTCACGGGGGATCAAAACAAGCACTTGAGGGGCTCGAAACACGAATTCCTCCATGGCAAGACTTCAATTTTCAAGAAATTGGATTTCAAAAAAGTGGGGAAATTTGAGGCGACAATAGTTGGCTCCTTCTGGGGATGATTTGGCAGAGGAAAGATGTAAAATCAAGAACCATAGAGAATTCTAGGGATGAACCGATCAGTGCCTTCTCCATTTGGAAATGGAGTCAAAAAAATATCAACACAGAAGACAACGCACACAAGGAAACAAGAAAAAAAAAACTAGAAACAAAACACTATACAAAATGTACAGAGGGACCACCAAAACTCCTATGTTTTGAACGATTTTAAAAATTACCCACTATAAGGAAGTGGGAGAGGAGAAGTATCCATGTAATCTAGGTAAAAAGAGTTCTCACGAGAAAAATGTCTAATTTTAAAAGGACCAAGCCAAAGGGAATAAAATTACCATGGCTGCCTCGATGTTCATGCCTTTTGTCCCAAATAAGAACATTGTCTCCCACTTGAAAAGTTCTAGGTTTAGCCTTTTTGTCAAATAGAGCTTTTACCTTGAGTTGATGAGTTGATATTTTGTCAACCACTTGCAATATGTCTTCATTCAACTTCTGGAGGTACATAATTCTTTTTTCCAATGAATTGGAAAAGTTGGCATCCTCGATGGCCTTCATCAAGTGTAAGGCTGGCAGTTCCAATGTTACTGGCAGCTGAGATTCAACTCTATATACCACCTAAAAAGGAGACATTCCAATGGATATATTAGGCATGATCCTATCTGCCCATAAAGCATCATATAGTTTCTTATACCAATTCCTCTGAGAATCATTAACAAGCTTCCAAAAAATGGTGACCAAGTTCTTGTTAGTTGATTATGCTTGCCCATTCCCTTAGGGATAGTAATCTGAAGATTGAGCAAGGAAAATTCCATAGCAATAGAAAAAATATATCATCTCAACAGAAGAAAAATTGGAAGCATTTTCAGTGACAATCTTGTTTGGTATCCCAAACCTTATTAAGATGTGCTCCTTGATGAAGTTGCATACTACTTCAGAAGTAGTACTTTTGACTAGAATGACTTCCACCGACTTGGTGAAATAATCACTGGCATTCAAAACATTAGTAATCCCTACACTTGAAGGTGGATTGAGTGTCCCAATGAAGTCTAAACCCCATTTTTGAAAAGGTTCCTCAATCACCACTAGTTTGAGAGGTAAAGCAGCCAATTTGGGTCTTCCAACAAAGGTTTGACATGCTTCACACTTTCCTACCCACTTTGATGCATCTTTAAACAAGGTAGGCCAATAATATCCAGCACGAAGGATTTTTTGGGCTATGACAACATAAGAGAAAAGACCTCCATAGGCCTAGTCATGAAAATCTGAGAACAATCTCTTTTGCTGCTCTTTGTCAAAACATTTCAAAAACCTTCCATCTATGCCTCATTTGAACAATGCATTTTCCCACAACACATATTATGTAGAACTTAATTTGATGGCTCTCTTCTCCTTGGAACTCAAATGGGATGGACATTCTCCATAAGTAAGAAAGTGTGCAATTCCAACATACCATTCATCAGTTGAGCTGAGGAAAAGAACAACAGGGATATCAAATTCCTCCTTGGAAAATTTGGCATCAGCTCCTTTAGCAATGAGTTCACAAAATCCCTTTCCTCGAACTAGCTTGGTGGGTTTGATGTCAAGATCATACTCCTGAACTTTGGCTACCCAATTACCTCTCTTGCTTCTAAATTCTTGTTGTGTAAGAATGGATTTAATAGTTGTATCAGACACAAGCAGAATAAAATGAGAGTTGAGGATGTAAAAATGAAACTGCTTCACAGTTTTGACCATTGCAAAATCATGTTTCTCCATCATGGTGTACTTCAGCTCATGGGATTTCAAAGTATAACTCATGAATGCTATGGGGATTTCATGACCTTCAGCATTTTCCTAGGTTAAAATAGCAGCTAGAGTACTTTCAATAGCATAACAATAGATAATGAAGTCTTTGCTATAATCAAGGCATGCCAAGATTGGAGTCTTTTCTATAGATCTCTTGATGTCTTCAAATGTAACCTTTCCTTCAGAGGATAAACCAAAAGTATGCTTCCCTTTCATCATGTGGGCTATGTTCAAAGTAAGTTCGAAAAAATCAGGTATGAATCTTCTTAATAAGTTGATCTTTCCAAAGAAAGACTGCACACCCTTCTTGCTTATGGGGAGAGGGATCTGCTGAATTACCTGGACTCTTTCTGGATCAATCTTGATTCCCTCCTTGGAGACAATGTATCCCAATAATTTTCCCTCAGTGACACAAAAGAAAATTTTCTTGGGATTCAAGGAGATGCCATCCTCCTTACATTATTGGAGGACTGTTTCAAGGTGTTGGAAATGATCAACTCTATTTTTTGAAAACACAGTCAGATCATCAAGGTATACAACTATACATTTTCCCTTGAGGCTACCAAAGGCCAGGTCCATTTCCCTCTGAAAGGTGGCACCAACCTTGATGAGGCCGAAAGGCATTCTCTTGTAATCAAAGGTGCCCCAAGGAGTGGTAAAGGAAGTCTTATGTTGATCTGTAGCACTTACTTCTACTTGATTATATCCTGAGAATCCATCAAGCATGGACAAAATTTCTAAACCTGTAACAACTTGTAACACTTGATCCATTACAGATAGAAGATAATTATCCTTCAAAGAGGCTTGATTGAAATTCCTAAAATCAACACAAATCCGGATCTCACCATTCTTCTTCCCGACAGGCACAATATTAGCAATCCACGTTGAATGGTGAATGGGGAAAATGATCTTAGCCTTCAATAAATTTTGGATCTCTTGAAAGATTGTATCAACAATTTTAGGATTATACTACCTCTACTTTTTCCTAAAGGGATTGATCCCAGGTTTTAGAGGAATGAAATATTGCATCTATTTTGTCTGAAAATCCTTGAGATCATCATAAGAATATGCAATAACATCAACATACCTTTTCAATAGATTCACTGCTTTCTCCCTCTCCTCTTGTGTGCAAAACTTTCTAATTTTTACCAGCTTGGGTTCATTAAGACTCCCAATGTTTATCTTCTCACATTTAGTAGATTTCTCATCTCCTTTGGAAGTTTTGGACTTGATTTACCTATCATGTTTATCAAATAACTCTTCTACACTTACCAGCCCTTTAGGTATCTTATTACCTTTCAGTTTTATGCAGCCATCATGATCCATTTCTTCTTTGTTATCTTCTTCATTTGGGGGAACACACTCTCTAGGAAGATTTCCACTTCCTTCAAAGTATATCTGGTCAAAATTATCTCTGAGGTCAAGGAAGGAAAGCAAGTTCTAATCATCATTAAAGACTTTCGAATTGTTTGCATTGTTAGGCACACTATGTCTATGAATCATCTCAATGGTGAATTTATCTTGGGAGAAATCTAGATGAGGGATGAGTAGAGACCCTGAGAAAGCCTTGGAATCATCCTTGGTGTTTCTTTCCCTTGGCATGGATTGAATGGAAAAGGCATCAAGGAACTCAATGGAATCCCAAACCAAATTCTTGTAATGTTTCAACCTTATATTTTTCACATGAAAGATATCTCTGACCTACTTTACAATCAACTCTGCATCTCCACGAGCAAGGATATTATTTATCCCCATCTCTTTTTCCATTCTTAAACTAAGGATGAGATCATAATACTCAACTTTATTATTTGTGTTTTCGAATTGGAGCTTGAAGGAGAAATGATGAATTTTCCCTTTAGGAGAAATAAGCACCACACTAGCTCCAGAACTAGCTGAGGATCATCTCCCATAAAATTCCAAAATCAAAATTCCATTAGGATTAATAAGAACTTCCTTAGGATGGTTAGCCTCATCTTGTGACATGATCATGTAGTTACCATGACCAATGTCCTCATAAAGTATTTTTTCCTTTGGGTCATCTATTTTTTGCATGATATATTCAGTTTGTTTCTTAGGCAGTAGCTTCTTCATTTTTCCATTCACTGGAATAAGAGCATGTGACCAATCCATCATGATTTATCCTCCAACATATTTGGAAAAATTTCTACTCAGTAGCATGCCATAGGAAGGGGGAATATCAGCTACCAAAATGGTGTCTAAAACTCTCTTCTCTAGAAAAGCAGCAAAGGCTACTTGTGCATCCTTGATCCTTCCAACCAATGGAACTTCTCTACTTTCCATTGAGTAACATGAACATAAAGTGTGGGTTAGGGTTAAGCCTAGGGAATGAGCTACCTTAGTAGGCATCACATTATTTGAAGCACTAGAATTAATAACACAATTGCTAAGTTTGTGGCTAGCTATGAGGAGAGTGACATAAAAAGGTTTGATCTTCTCATCAAATGAAGTGACTGCTGCCACAAGAGATGAAGGAAAATGAGTGGGAAAGAGACGTTTAGAACCAGGGGATGAAGGTTTGGATTTGGAATTTACAAATTCTACCATCTTAGCAAAGGCCTTGGGATGGATTTGGTAGAATTTGGATTTTGAGATCTAGATCTTAGTTTTCTTGAGATGGTCAATAATTTCAAAATAACCAGAGGTAGATGGAGCATCATTGATAGGAGTAGATGAAACTTTTGACTTATCAACTCTATCATTTGAAGGGAAAGAAATTTTAGGAGCAGAAACAGAGCAGGAAGGAACAAAAAAACCTACCTTGGGTGTGGAAGAAGTTGAAATAGGATCTCCTCTTGTTGCAATCACTGGAATGGCTATAGGAGGTTCCTTAGATCTTTTAGCAGGCTACACCACATTATCCTTCTTTTTGTCTTGCTCACGAGTCATGAAATTATATGATTCATTGTCCATATCTGTAACTCTTTCTTCATAATGATCCTCTTCATCTATATCTTCAGTGGTGAGAAAATGGACATGAGATCCACTCAACTCTTCTAATTCTTCATCATCTTCCCCTTCATGTTCTTCACATATTTCATTCTCCTCATCATCATTAGGCTCCAGTACTTCACGTGTTGCATTGACTGGAACTTTAACATGTGGGCCTTTAATTTCCAATCTGGTATGAGGAGAGGGAAACCAATTCTTGGGCTGAAATTTCTTCCTAGGAACATCCTAATAAGGAGCATGCTGGGCTAACTGCTTCTTGAGAGAAATGAGATCATTAGCAAGTTTCTGTACCAACTGATTTGCATTAGCTATAGGAGAAGATGTGGAAGAATAAGATGCTTTGGATTTGGATGATTCTCTCCTTAGCTTTCCAGACATGATCAGATCATCTTCAACACTGAAAGAAAATATCTGATCAACATCTAAAGTGACAAGATTAGCTCTTCTAAGTGCATAGCTCACTTCAAGTAGTTGGACATTAAGGAAGAAAAATTTCTGAATATGATCCACATGGCATGTGTTTTGTGGGATCTTGTTAACCAGCCTATTGAATTTGGCCACAAATTCCCTCATGGGCTCATGTGACTCTTTCTTGATTTGAGAAATCTAGGCCAAGAGGGAATGTACATCCTCAGTAGGTTTGAAACACTGCTCAAACTGGGTCGTCATGGTGTTCCAATTTGTGATGGATCCAGTAGGGAGATGGTAAAACCAATTAGTAGCATTATCTTGCAATGTCTCTACAAAAATTCTAATAGATATATCCTCATGTTCAACTCCGAGAACACCACAAGTAAAAATGAAGGCCACAATATTCTCATCTAGATGAACCTTCCCATTACCTCTGAATTTAGGTAAATTCTTTCTACTGCCTCTAGGCAATTCATGTAATGGCTAGGGAAGAGCAAGAGGCACAACCCTTTAGCCCTAAGGCAGAGGAGATGCCATCCATGGAAAGATTGTTTGGAGAGGAACTGAAACACCAACAAGAATCAAATCATGCAAATTAGGACTAATTTGATGTTTAAGGATGTCATTCCTATAAGTTTTGTCTCTAGTAGGAGGAGTGCTTGCAGATCTTGTTCCTCTACTTTTTCTTGATGAATGGAGAGAGAAACCTTGATGATCCAAAATTTGGAAATGAGGGTCTTCTTCCCCAAGGGTTCTTCTACCCCGAGTGTATCTGTTATGCCAAACTCACCCCCCGAAAAATTTGGTCAAGACAACCCCGCACATAGAGAAAATATGAAGGGAAAACATTTCGTACCTACAAGCTCGCATTCCAAAACCAGACAAAGGAAAAAGTCAAAGTTTGAACCCGAGTCAAACCAAAGCGAGGAGTCAGACACAAAAGGTGAATCACATCCCCTAGACAACCAAAGGGTGCCACGTATCCAAGCGGAGTAGAGGGGCCGTGGGAGTTTTCTAGATTTTTTAATTCTCATGGAAAAAGGGAAAATGATAAATTTTGAACCCACAAGACCGATTTTTGGTCCAATATAGCTGCCATGTGTCCCATATCAAAAGGGGAACCATTTTTCAAGTTGTTTTCCCACCCTCCTATACAGACCTGATACAAACTTTGAAGGGGTGTATCTTTCGACTTAGGGCTCGAAATATTGCAAATATGATGTTGATTGGAAAGATCTCGACCCCACCCATGGCACAGAGGTTTGAAACTATAATTTTGAGGAGGTTAGGTGAAGGAAAATGGAGGAAATGTCTTTAGGCCTTCAACGTAGGATCCATCTGTTTCAATAACCAGATCAGATTCAATCTATTTCTTTCATTTCCTCTTCTTTCAAGGTGCCAAACCAAGTATCGATGCAGTAAATATAGATTTGGGGTAGATTTTATTAGAAGCATTAATAATGGTGGTTGAGCTTCAACCTGATTTTCCCACTTCTCTCTCTCTTCTTCTTATCTGATCAAATCTATAATTATAGGGGTAGGATTCATTCTAAAATTTGTTCATTCTTCTTCCCTTCCCCCCTCTCTCTTTTCTTACACAGAGTTGAAAATGGAGTCTGAACCTCCTTTCATGGCTCTATAATGAAATTCTCTTGCCTCTTGTCCACTAACGATGTATTGTGTGAACTTTTGAAGCAATAATTTTTTTTTATGATGCATCTGTCCATCCTTTTCTTATTTTATTGTCTCTCCTCACCTCTCGTCATTGCAGGGTATACTGTGCACATTCTGATGTTTGTTTTAGGTCTTGGGAGCTATGTTTAATGGGTTTTGAAGTGGTGTTCTGTGTGAAATCAATCTCTAGTTTGTGGTGCATATTGTCCACCCTCTCCTCTGCTCACCTCTCTCCACTTCAGGCAGCTGAGATTGTGACCAGCACTTCCCTTTTCTTGGTGCTATCACCTTGTTAGTGTAGTATTTCCCTCTTTATGTACTTTCTCTCTCCGTGTCTCCTTGGAATTGTTAGATTAGGAGTATATATTTTCATTTCCTTCCTTAGAAGTACTTTAGTGATAGGATTAGGAAGAGGAACCAACCTTCTCTGGAGAATCATTCCCATTTGCAAGTCCCATAGCTTGGGGAATGATCCAATGTTATGAAAATCACACCAAATGAGTCTGCCTTAGAAAATATCCCCAACTCATTTGGGGGTGCTATGATTTTGTGTTAACAGTATCTTGGATTCACTAGATCAAAGATGATCAATAAGTTGTTATTCAAAAACTAGAATCCATTTGCAATGAATTCTCCAGCGGAGTCGCCAAAAACTATTGGGTTTCAGAATGGAACGTGGATAGAAACCATAGTCAGGGGACAAATGTGTTCCTCCTCTTTAATGGGAGAGGTTCCCTTATTGAAATCAGAAAAAATAAATGTATAAATATACAACTCTCAATGTTTGGACAGTAACATTCTAGAATGTTTTCATACTTAAAACATTATCAATACGAAGGATTAGAAGAGTAGAGAGATGAAGGAAGGAAGAAAATGACAATGTTTCAGGAGATATAGGTAGTAGAATATATCCTTAGTCACATTAACTAAGAAAATATAGAAAAATATCAATCACTTCATCACCAATGCAAATTTGGAGACACAAAGTTTCTTTTGAATGAAAGACACTGATCCATTGAATCGAACAAGGAGAGAGAGATATAATATAGGAAATGAGAAAAAAAGCTTTTGTATTGAATTACTTCCAAATTTTACAACGTTCCTAGAAAACCAGCCCCGTTTTTCCATGGCCAAAACATGTTCTTATAAAAATTTGTTTACATCCATACTTTGTCCCCAAGAAAAGAATATCCAAAAGTGAGTAATGTTTGTTGCGGATTCCCTTTTTGGAAAGTGACATGAACAAACCACTCATGAAAACAAGGTTAAAAAGTACATATTTCATCATGTTGCAGCATGATTTTACTTTAGCAGTGGGCACCTCATGATTTCTTCTTCATGTGTCCTGCCCATTTCCACCTTTTACCACTATGCATAGCACTCGAGGTGCTTTTACTAGTAAGTTTTCAAATTCAACACCATTTTTTCATTGTGTATGCCCGCTAAACTCATTTATGAAATCAAACTTTACATCCAAATTTGGAAATGAGGGTCTTCTTCCCCAAGTGTTCTTCACCCACACCCCGAGTGTATCTGTTATGCCAAACTCACCCCCCGAAAAATTGGTCAAGACAACCCGCACCTAGAGAATAATATGAAGGAAAACATTTTCGTACCTACAAGCTCGCATTCCAAAACCAGACAAAGGAAAAAGTCAAAGTTTGAACCCGAGTCCAACCAAGCGAGGAGTCAACCCAAAAGGTGAATACATCCCCTAGACAACCACAGGTGCCACGTACCAAGCGATTAGAGGGGCCGTGGATTTTCTAGAACTTTTTAATTCTCATGGAAAAGGGAAAATGAATAAATTTTTGAACCCCACACGACCGATTTTGGTCCAAAAAGCTCCATGTGTCCCATATCAAAGGGGACCATTTTTCAAGTGTTTTCCCACGCCCTCCTATACAGACCATGATACAAACTTTGAAAGGGGTGTATCTTTCGACTTAGGGCTCGAAATATTGCAAATATGGGTTGAGTGGAAAGATCTCGACCCCACCCATGGCACAGAGGGTTGAAACTATAATTTTGAGGAGTTATGTGAAGGAAAAGGAAAGTATGTTTTAGGCCTTCAACGTAGGATCCATCTGTTTATAACCAGATCAATTCAATCTATTCTTTCATTTCCTCTTCTTTCCAGGTGCCAAACCGTATCGTGCAGTGAAATATAGATTTGGGTAGATTTTATTAGAAGCATTATAATGGTGTTTGAGCTTCAACCCTGATTTTCCCACTTCTCATCTCTCTTCTTCTTCTTATCTTATCAATCTATAAATTATCGTGTTGGTTCATTCTAAAATTTGTTCATTCTTCTTCCCTTCCCTTCCCCCTCTCGACTTCTCTTTTCTTACACAGATTGAAATGGAGTCTGAACCTCCGTTCATGCTCTATAATGAATTCTCTTGCCTCTTGTCCCTAACGATGTATTGGTGTGACTTTGAAGCAATAAGTTTTTTTTATGATTCATCTTCATGCCTTTTCTTATTTTATGTCTCTCTCCCACCTCTCGTCATTGCGTGTATACTGTGCACATTCTGAGTTGTTTTAAGGTCTTGGAGCTATGTTTATGGGATGTGTTTGAAGTGGGTGTTCTGTGTGAAAATCAATCTCATTTGTGGTGCAATATTGTCCACCCTCTCCTCTGTCTCACCTCTCTCCACTTCAGCAGCTGAATTGTGACCAGCACGTACTTCCCTTTTCTTGGTGCATCACCTGTTAGTGTGTATTTTTCCCTCTTTATGTACTTTCTCTCTCCGTGTCTCCTGGAATTGTTAGATTAGGAGTATATATGTTCATTTCCTTCCCTTAGAAGTACTTTAGTGATAGGATTAGGAAGAGGAACCAACCTCCTTGAGATCATTCCCTTTGCAGTCCCATTACTTGGGTATGATCCAATGTTATGAAAATCACACCAAATGAGTCTGCCTTAAGAAATATCCCCCCAACTTCCTCCATTTGGGGGTGCTGATTGGTGTTAACAGTATCTTGGATTCACTGATCAAGATGATCATAGTTTGTTATTCCAAAACTAGATCCTTTGCAATGAATTCTCCAAGGCGGAGTCGCCAAAAAACTAGTGGGTTTCAGATGGACGTGGATAGAAACCATAGTCATGGACAAATGTGTTCTCTCCTCTTTAATGGAGAGGTTCCCTTATTGAAATCAGAAAAAATAAATGTATAAATACAACTCTCAATGTTTGGACAGTAACTTCTAGAATGTTTCATCCTACTTAAAAAACATTATCAATACGAAGGTTAGAAGAGTAGAGAGATGAAGGAAGGAAGAAAATGACAATGTTTCAGGAGATATAGGTAGTAGAATATATCCTTAGTCACATTAAACTAAGAAAATATAGAAAAATATCAATCACTTCATCACCATGCAAATTTGTAGACACAAAGTTTCTTTTGAATGAAAAGACAACTGATCCATTGAATCGAACAAGGAGAGAGAGATATAATATAGGAAATGAGAAAAAAGCTTTGTATTGAATTACTCCAAATTTTACAACTTTCCTAGAAAACCAGGCCCCGTTTTTCCATGGCCAAACATGTTCTTATAAAAATTTGTTTACATCAATTTGTCCCAAAAAAGAATATCCAAACAGAGTAAATGGGTTGTTGGCGGATCCATTTTTGGAAAGTGACATGAACCCAACACACTCATGAAAAACAGGTTTTTCAAAAAGGTAATATTTCATCATTTTGAGCATGATCTTTAAGCATGGGGCATCTCCAATGATTTTCTTCTTCATGTGGTCTGCCATTTTCCACCTTTTAAAACCACTTTCATAGCCTCGAGTGCTTACTAGTAAGTTTTTCATTCAACACACCATTTTTTTTTCATTGTGTAAAATGGCCCGTGACTCTATTTTATGATAAGCAACTAACTTTACCTCTCTTTAACATTATCAATTTGAATCCACAAAAACCAAAAAGGCATCTCAATGAATAAACGCAAGGAACCAAAGAGAAAAGAATGAATAATGGTTCACATTTGTATTCTTTAGAGGCTCTGGTTCGTTAAGTGGTGTCAAAAGCAAAAACCAGATGAGTCGTTTTGGCCACGTCTTCCCTTTGTGGGGTGGGTAGCTTCAAAATTTGACCCTACACATGGTAAATATCCCCAGTAATGATGGGCCTGGGAAACTCCATGTTTAAGACCATTTGGGGAGAAAAATTTTTAAATTTCCGTCATGTTTTGCTTCCGTGCCCTGCCTTGAATTTTTTAACATGAACCTTGGCATCAACCCTGATGGAAAGGGAGTCAACGGCTCAAATTCTCATTTTCCTCCACTGGCCCATTGTCCATTCATTCTTCCAACCATGGGCATCATTAGATGGTTGTGGGATGTGCTTCACTTTTATACTTTTATCTATTTTTGAAAAAGGGAAAATTCCAACTTTTTCCCACCGAAATTTCACGCCTATGTCATTGAATTTTTAATTGTTCCACGTGTCCCGTTCTTTTATTCATTGGTGGCTTTCATTCAGAATTTATCCCTTGCATGAGCGAGGCGTGCTTCCTTTTTAGAATTTTTTTTTCCCGTTTCGCCATACTGCCTTAGAGAATAAATGGTCATCTCCGCCAACTCTGTCAAAACGCTCCAAGCCAATCAAGGACCCCAACAGTGATAAGTTCAAAAAGGAACCTATCCAGCCACATCCAATGAGAAGAAAACACGTAGTCCCTTATGAGAAATAATTTTGCCAGGGAAAATAAAGTAGAAAGAAAAATTGAAGAGAACGGGCAAACACCTTTTTACATGGATGAAGATTTTCTTTTTCTGCACAGATTAATATGCAAATAATTGCAAGGTTTCCACATCCTTCTAATGTCATTAAAATAATTCCATAACCCCCTTTCCCATCCATGAGACATTTATATAATTGATAATGGCGCCGATTAGGCAACGCATTAAAATGTTGGGGGAGATCAAAACAAGAACGAGAGCTGAAACACAAAATTCCTCCATGGAAAGACTTCAATTTTCACAAAATTGGATTTCAGAAAAGGGGGGAAAATTGAGGGGACAACAATGTGTATTACCTACAAGATGAGAAATTTAAGGTTAACAGGTTTATTCGGGGCTTGAATGCATACATAGCAAGAGCAGTTAGGATGTTATCTCCTCCCAAACCTGAAGAGGCCGTTGAGAAGGCCTACTTAGCCAAGGAGAATAGGACCAGGGAACATGAACACCAAGATAGGAACAAGATCAAGTTTCAGGAGAAGATGCATGTATTTTATAGGCAGAGGTCACATGGTATAACACCACCCCCTAGAGGAGGATTCTGGCCTCTAACAACAGTATTGAGGCCTCCACTGCACCCACAAAAACAAACACAACATCAAGGACACCAACAACCGAGGGCTAGACAGACTCAGAGATTACTAAGATGTGGTACTAGAGGTGGTTTTGGTGGAGCTAGGGATGGGAGATATGGTACTCAACAGGTATAGCCAGCTCTCACACAACAGTCTGCTAGGGTTGGGCCAGTAGGGTAAGTTCACCAGAGTACAGGAGGGACCCCATCTAAGAAGGGTACAGTGGGACATTTTAATTGTGGGTCCCCTGATCACTATGTATGTATGTGTCTGCACAAACCCACTACCATGGATATTTAGAGAGCTCCTAGATCCAATCAAATAGTGGGAGATGTAGGACATGCCCATCGTGTATATGTAGCGGTTGATAACTTCCAGGCCAAGCATCAGGCCATAGTAATTGAGATAAAAAGTACTATCAATGGTATTTCTATCTCAGTACTCTTTGATTTAGGTTCTTCAGATTCTTTTATATCTCCTTCTGTAGTGGACTAGTGTGGGCTAGTGGTGGCTAGTTAGCCAGACAATAGGAAAGTTGAGTTGGCCTCTAGGGAAAAACTCTTCATGTTTGCGTATGTGGAGAGTTGCGTACTTGATTTAGGAGTCTTAACCACTACACTTGACCTCTGATTTATTCCTCTAGGATCCTATTAGGTAGTTCTGGGTATGGATTGGCTCGAGGCTCATTGGGCCAAGGAAGATTGTAGGAATAAGGTCATTGAGTGTCAGGATGATCTTGGGAGTGTAGTTGTGATTTCAGGGATGCAGAGGCCTGTCTCTTTACGTATGATCTTAGTTAAGAAACTAAACCGAAGCATGAGTAAGGGTTGTCAATTTTTTCTATCACCATCAATAATTGATCAAAGAGAACTCCAGAGCATTCACCCTTATATGATCATGCAATTTTGAGGGAATAGGAAGATGTGTTTCTAGGTAAGCTTCAAGGGTTACCACCCCCTAGAGATGTGGATTTCACCATTTATTTAGTGCCAAGATCAGCAACAGTTTCTAGGGAACCCTATCGGATGACAACTCTAGAGCTTCATGAGCTCAAGATACATTTAGAGGAGTTGTTGGAGAAGGGTCTAATTCATCCTAGTGTATCTCCTTAGGGAGCGCCAGACATATTTGTGAAGAAGAAGGATGGTTCTCTCAGACTTTGTGTAGACTTCAGACAGCTCAACAAAGTCACAATAAATAATTGTTATCCACTCCCTATGATTGATGACTTGTTTTATCAGATGTAGGGAGTGAGAGTTTTCTCTAAAATCAATCTCAAGTCAAGATATCATCAATTGTGCATATCAGATGAAGACATTAATAAGACAATTTTTTACACATGCTATGGGAATTATGAGTTCACAGTTGTTCCTTTTGATTTGACCAATGCCCCAAATGTCTTCATGAGTCTCATGAGTGGAGTATTTAGGACCTTTCTAGATCGCGTTGTCTTAGTGTTCCTAGATGATATATTTATTTATTCTGATTCTGAGGAGGAACACAAGGAGCATTTGAGATAGGTACTACAAGTTTTGAGAGAGAAGAAGTTGTATGGGAATTTGGAAAAGTGCAGCTTCTTCCAGAAAATGATTCATTACTTGGGACACATCATATTAGGAGAGGGTATCTCAATAGATCCCTCGAATATTTAGGCTACTATGGATTAGCCAACGACCACATCTGTCATTGAGGTGAGGATTTTTATGGGTTTAGTAGGTTACTACCGTAGGTTTGTTCAGGACTTTTCTAGGATTGCTCACCCTATTACTTCCCTTAAGAGAAAAGGGAATAAGTTTGATTGCTCAAAGAAACATGAGCAAGCCTTTCAGTTGCTCAAGTAAAAGTTAAACATGGTACCCATCTTAGCAGTTACAGAACTGAAAGAGGAGATGGATTGTTTTTGTTTTGTATAATGCATCACTAGAGGG